>JANQBM010000007.1:10224730-10253276 GCA_025594535.1 Erythroxylum domingense
GAGAATGATGTTAACGAATGGGTCATGCCGAAATTTCACTAGAATATAGAAAAGTTAGGCTTACTACGGGTTTTGGTAGCATTAAGCCTACCCATTCCCTAGTGCCAACACGGCCCAAAAAGGGCGGGTCGTGTCATTGTTATAGCTAATAAATACAATGAAAGGATAGAGAGGACAATATTTTTAAGGGGCTTACAATATGCCATGACTTTTGGTAGTATTAAAAGCTTAGAAAGAGAGGAATAATGACGTATAATCAAAAACTCAACTAAAAACCATTACATGTTGTGACATTTGTGGGGGTCACTACCCCAAGCATAAATGTTAGACATCATACTATATGTAAAGGCATCCAATTTGGGTGGAGAAGACACCTTGTATCGAAATAATTATAATCTAGAGTGGAGCAGTTATTATGACTTTGCATCGAACAATCACGCTTAGATTCTCCAATAATAGTAGTAAGAGGAACATCAACATCTCGAGGATGTCCTTTTGAAATTAATTTTTTTAATTGAAGTTTCCCTCCATAAAACTAAAGAGCTAGACGTTTTATCTATATACATCCAGTTAGATTTAAGAGAACATATGAATGTGATAATGTTAGAGTGGAGAGAAACTAGAGGTTAAAGAAACGAAGGAAGCTATAATTTAAGAAGAGGAGGAGGAGAAGATAAAGGAATATGAAGTGGAGTAGCCAAACAAAGAGGCTATTAAGGGATTATCAACAGTCTTCTTAAATATGAAGGCCTCCTACCTCCCACAAAATAAATTGTTAAAGTTAATCAGAGACCAGGGAGTTTTATTCTTCCTTATAATATTGACAGTTTGTTACTAAAAAAAGCATTAATGGATTTATTTGATCTTTTTATTTGATGCCATATATCCTTATTATATTGCAACTAATCGTGTCGTTCGAGCTTTAAAATTTATAAGTCCTCAAATATCGCAAGCGCATGGGTCGCAACTGTAGTATAAGAGGTGTCGATCCCATAAGGAAGGGGAATAATCTAATCCTAAAAATATAAGGCTGAAAAGATATGAAACTAAAAATAAACAATGCAACTGGAAGTAAATATGAGAATTGAATTTAACTAATTAAATCAGAAGTTAAACACGAAAGAATTAACAATTGAGCAACAAGCATGCATAATGGAAATAAACCAAGAATTTACCAAATTATGAGAAAGGAGATTTTACCTATCATTAATACTAACCTAGCTAATTATATGTTAATGGGGTGTCGGTTCTAGACAATCCTAGGGCTGATTACTCTCTCTTGAGTTATAACAATTAAACCTTAATTTATAAGCTCTAATTGGATTATGATATTTGTAATCTCTCAATTCATAAATTATCCAAAACCCTAATTATCGAAATATCATAAGGGATCTCTCTCCGCACAATTACCAATATGATTTGTCACGGTTTCCATTAAATTGCCTAACTCTCATTAATCTGATTTAATCATTTTTCATTCAGTGTACCCTCTCAATTTATTACCAAATTATATAAGAATGCAATCAAATCACAACATCCATCCAATAAACACAATCAAATAAATTATTAATAAATCAAAATAAAATTACAAAGAAGAGTTAGAACATCATTAACATTCTACCATCTACAATCCATCCTAACTTTATACATGAATAAAATTGAAATGAAAAGGAAATAGAAACTTAGAATGAACGATCTAGGAAAACAGTAGCGTTAGGAAACCTCCTGATCCGGGAAGCATGTCAAGACCGCTTCTTCTTCCTCTTCCTCCTCTCTTTCTCTTCCTCTTTCTCTCTTAAGATTTCTAAAAGTGGCTGCACGAAAAAACTCTCCTTTCTTCTCTTGTTGTTTTTTGAATAGTCTCTTATGTTTTGGGTAACGCTAAGGCTTTTTTGGGGTCTGAAAGATCCAAAAAATTCCTCGAAACGTGAAGTTCATAAGTGTCTGCGCTTCCATCCGACACAAGCCACAACCGTTGCCTTGCAGGCTACGATCGTGGCTCACATCTGAGCCTTCTGTCATGATCGTGGCATGCAAGCCATGATCATGGGCCATTCTTGGAGCTTCTCTCATGGTCGTGTCCTAGGCTATTATTTCGGCCCGAATATCTTCTGAAACTACTTCGTTCTTCGATATTAACCCTGAAATATTAGCAAACACATCAAGGTATTTTTAAAATATAATATTTAAGTTCAAAAGCTTGTACTAACCCTTAAAACACTTAAAACATAAATAATTAACAAATCTAACCTAAACACATACTAAATGATTGAATTAATGAATAAATACATATCAAACTATGCCCTAAAACATAATGCAATTTACACTTATCAGTAACATGTGGCTTATTTACAAGATAATGAACCCTTAATTAGTAAAATGGGTGGAAGTAAGCTGTTGATTATAGATCTAAGTTAAAAAAAAGACTTATTGAGAAGTCCCACTAAAAGACTTATAAAGAAGCACTAGTTAGGAGGTAACCCAATAAGTAAGTGTTTTTTGTTTTGGTTAAATAGTTTGTAGAATTTTCAATAGTAGATCAATTTGTTTTCATAGTTTTAATTTATTGGTTCTAATTTTTGTTACTTTGTCAAGATTTAATAAAGTTCTACATGTTATAAATGTAACATCACCCCTATGTGATATAGTAGAGAAGATTTCACCAGTGTTAAATGGATGTTAATAATATTAGACAGCGTTGGAAATCTTGTATTATTAGGGCAATACCTATTATCCTTACTTCCTCCCATTATTTTTCATATTTTTCATTGTTTTTGCATTTTTTGTACATTAAGGACAATGTATAACTTAAGTTTGTGGGAGGGACTTAATATTCAAGTTGGTCAAATTTTTTATAATTAGATTTATAATAAATAATTTGGGAAAATTTTTCTAAAGGATATTGATCAGGATGATTCATCATGAGTTTAAATGTGATTGTGATTTGAATTGATTATGTCAATTGAATAAATTGATTTCAATTTAGTGCATGAATTTTAAGAATGGATTCTTGATCTACATTATGATACTTTGTGTATAATTTTTTCATGTATTGATTTGAATATGAATTATTTTTTAACATTTTCATTACCCCACATAAGAAAAAGAAATGAAAAAGTAGTATGTGAATAAACGAGCATAAATAATTTCACTATGCTGTCTTTGTGTTAATAAAAAGGTTGAAGTCAAATAGTGGTGCTAGTAGCAATTTCAGATAGTGACCTAGATGAGTAACTAGGGTACTCATGATAAGGTATTTACTCTCACGTCAAAAAGATGGGTGACTTTTCAAACAAGCTTTCAAACACTCCTATGTTGTTTAAGTTTAGTGTTTAGTTTTTAAAAAGGGGTATGAAAATGTTTAAAGGTTTTAGCATATTTATCATATATGTTCATTATATGCATTAAGTGGAATGGTGTGAATTGAGTTGAAATTTGAAGAATTATAGAGTGAATTGGATTGATTTATAATTTGATGCAAGTAACTAAGTACTTAACAATTTAATGAACTTTACAATTGAATGAATAATGGAGAATCTTGATAAATATCTTTCAAGTGTTTAAGGCTTTCCTTAAGTTATTTCTTATTAAGCTAAGAGTGAAATTGATTTTCTTGAGGACAAGAAAATGCTTAAGTATGGGGGAGATTGATAAGTGCTTAATTGTTCATATTTTTAAGTCTAGATTTAGTGCATTTCGCTTTTTTATTTGAGAGTTTTTAGTTTTTAGTACTTCATTCAGTTTTTAAGGTTATATTTCACTTATTAGAGCAAAAGGAATGAATTGGGATAAGTTTGGGGCGATTTTGAGCTATATTGACCGAGTTATGAGATGCTAGAAAAGTATGGGCACCAATATGCCCATTTTGATGGCAACACACCCATGTTGACATGTTTCATGAAAAATAAGAGGTCTTAAAGTTCAAAGAGTTACATAACTATCAACACACTCATTTTGGAGGCCAAAATGCCTATGTTAATGTTCGTGTTCACATTTAAGTCTATGTTCTTTTTTAATTCAAGGGTTTTGTAATTTTTAATCAATACATCCACCAAAATGACCATGTTGATGCATGTGTACTACCTAGAACCTTAATTTTTAACTATAAAAGGACAAATAGGAGGAGGACAATTAGGAAACACAAGGAGAAACCTTATAGCAACATAAAGCACGAGAAACAACTAAGGAAACCATTTTGGAGTAGATTTTCATCAATCGAGAGTGAAGTTTTTAGAGATTTTAGGGATTTTAATCATTTCATCCTTGATTTTCAGTTTTTCTTTAGTTTTGATGTTTTATTTTCTATGAGTATGATCTAAGTTCGTATTGGTATCTAGATTAGATGAACCTTGGGATATACCTTGTAGTGATTTTATCTTATTATAATTTATTCTTTAGTTTCACTGAGATTCATTATATGCAGGCATAAATATTCAAAATTAAGGTCAAACCTAATAGTGAAATTCATAAATTGATTAATGCAATTCTAGGGGGTTTTAATTAGAGAGAGAGTTTAATTAACCAACGTAGAACTAGGTGTAATAATCTTAAGAAATTTTTTAACATAATTGAGGAATTTCCACGGACTAATAAATATTAAATTAAATTGATTAATGTAATCTTGATTACGTGAGAAGTCTTATAAGGGACTTAAATTTTAGGTAATGTTGCTTTATTGGTTGTTTTTTCATTCTTTTTCCCTTCTAGTTTATTGAATTATGTTAACTAAATTTGAGTTTATATTATTTTATGTTAAATATGATTTATCAATATCACCTCGATTGTCAGTTAGATAATAGGAAAAGAGTTATTACTCGGACTTATAGTCTTTATAGGATCAAGTCATATTAGTTAATACTAGCTACAGTTACACCGTGCACTTATGGTTAAAATATAATCACTTAATCAGTAAAAGAAAGGATTGATAGAAGTTGTCACTGGCTCCTCTAATCTTGCTCTAATGCTAAGAAAGAATGAAAATTGTGGAAAAAAATGTTAGGTGGCTCTTAAACTTTGTCAAAAGTTTTTGAAAAATCCCTAGGTTGATTTTAATACAATTATTTATAGTTATGGTTACAAAAATAGTCCTAAAATGCTTTAACTTAAGAAATAGCATGTGTTTACGAATTGTTTCTGAGAAACAACATTAGAATAACTTCAACTCTAACCCATTATAAATTTATATATAACTAGCGCCTTTGACACCAAGTTATAACCAATGCTGATTTTATATTGTTTATCTTTGCAAAATCTATATGAGTTCAGCACTTGTATAGGAATTAACTCTAGTGTCAATTTTGTTCTCCTTCTTAACTCCCTAGATATATGTGAAAGATAGGCACCTATCTTATTAGTATCCCTAGTGCCTATTATGTTCTGTTCCACCAACGTCTCCACTTTTCAACATCTTCGAACTAGAATTGACTTCTTAGGTCTTCCACAAAGTGGTTGTCCATCTTCTAATCTTCTAATTGGCTCTAAAATCTCTTAATTGGAAAAATATATAGAGAAAGTTGCGTTAGATCTCACGTTTACTCCTCAAATCCATCACCTATATGATAATGAACTAAACATAGAAAAATATATAAAATCTATATAAAACATGTTATAGAATTGTAACCACAATAACATGAAAAATATAGACCTATCAGATATCTCCTTTGAATTTAAACTTCTAGAACTTGAATTCCATGCTTTTAAGATTATGTATAAGACATGTAAAAGCATTAAAATGATAAAGGTACTTAGGATTCATGTTTGATCCTAATTGCCTACTTTTTATACATTTAACCATTTGTGAACCCTTTCAATTTTATAGTAAATTCTTGTCTTCTTCTTTGTAACCTTTAGAAATGAACCTTGATTCTAAAATAAACATAAGTAATTTGCACCCTAGTTCATGATTAGTTGAGCTCTTGATTGTGATTTTATATTGCTGGGTATGGTATGCAAAGAATTAAGTGTGGGAGAGATAATAATGTGTTTGAGATGGCAATGTCAAGAAGGTAAAGTCATACTAATTTAAACTAATAAATAAAAATAAGGGAAAAAGTAAAGAAAATTTATTGAAATGGTTTTATTGTACTTGAAAACAATGATGGAAGAGGGGTTTTTTTTCCCAAGATATGAAGTGTTGGTGGATATTTTTGTCATTTTTTATTTACTTACTCTACTAATTTTTAATATTATTTTCTATATTCCTTTCCTTTTCTTAACCTATTTATCCCTTTTGGCCTAATTATAATCAAATTCAAAGACCTTTTGATTTTTACTTATATATATTTATTAGAGGAATGGATTACTTTCCAGCCTATGCTAAGTTCAATTTCATATGAAGATTATTAGTGTACCTAAACTAAAATTTTAAAAGTGACACCTTGTGAAGCACATGTCAAATTGAAGTACTTAAGCTTGGAAGGAGGTGGAATAGAATTTGCATTTGTCTTGATTGTAAAGTGATTCATTTAAGAAATATTCTTTAATTTTTGTAATTCAATTAAAGCTTGAATATGCATATCTTGTGTTATTAACTACTAAGTTAACTAATTCTTGATTTTTTAAAAAACTTAACTAATGCTTTTAGGTTAATATTTGCAGGTATCATTCAGTAAAACCTCAAGAGACTATAACTCCTCCACTAGGGACATCTAATGGTTTAAAAGGCTTTTGGTATATCCTAAATGCCACTGTAAGCTTATAAAAGTGAAATTATTTTTTGTCGTAGTTAGTCTAATTAGATTGTTTCTTGTTTTTAATTTCTTGAGGACAAGACATAAGTTAAGTTTGGGAGAATTTGATAAGTCTATATTTTTTATGTTTGTAAAAGCTAAACTAGTTTCTACTTTCGCACTTGTATATAACATTTTATATAAATTATTTGATGTTTTCTTATGTTTAATACATTATCTGATTGGTAACAATTTAAAGAAAGATATCATATTTAACTGTAAATTTCTCTTTAATTTTTTTATCATGGAGAGATTGAAGTTAATAGGAAGTTAACATGATGGACAATAACTTTATAGAAGGCATTAAAGATACATTTAAGTTCGAAAATGATAAGAAATGGAGAAGAATGCCATAATAGCAAAACTGGAGCCAATTACACATTTATGTGAGGTACCTATTACAAGTTGGTTTAAATGGATTTTCAATTCAGGAGCAAATTGGCACCATTGTGGAAGATATATAAGCGATGAACTCATGAAGTAGAATCTAAGGATACACTGAATTATGTATGAATATTGTCTTAATTATTAAATTGTATGAAAATTTTATAATATGTGCCTTAACCTTTTTACCAGAGTGAAAATTGGTTGTTTGTTTGAAAATGTATAGTGAAGTGAAGTTCCCTCCATGAAAAATTGATAATAAATGGATTGATTAAATAAAATGAATGAAGGACCTAAGTGAGGTTACTTAAGTAATTTTCCTTAAACAAAGACCTAAGTAAGTTGTCTTAGACAAAAGACCTAAGTAAGGTGACTAAGACAAATTTTCTTAAACAAATATCTAAGTAAGGTGGCTTAGGAAAAAGAACTAAGTTAGGTAACGTAGGAAAATTTCTTAAACAAAGACCTAAGTGAGGTGACTTAAAAAAAATTTGTTTAAAAAAAGACCTAATTGAGGTGGTTTAGGCAACAGAGATAGGTGAGATGACTTGGACAAATTTTCTTAAACAAATACCTAAGTAAGGTGACTTAGGTAAAAGACCTAAGTAAGGCAACTTGGCAAATTTTCCTTAAACAAAAACCTAAGTGAGGTGGCTTAGGCAAAAGATCTAAGTGAGATGACTTATGCAATGAAATAAGGATCTCTAGGTTAAAAAGTTCATGAAAATAAATAAAAAGTCGATGAAGGGAATGTGTAATCAAATTAAGCTGTATAGGTGCTTCATGCTTGATATGGTGTTGTTGTTTAAAGAAATGATGTATTGTTAAATTATATTGATGAACTTGTGCGTTGTTGATGATTATGGTTATTGATGAACTTGTACTTTGATGATTATGGTGAAATGTCTTGCTTAAACATTAATGTGAAATGTGATAATCGACCTTATGCCTTGATGTGAGTGATGCTTGTCTTAGAGTGTTGTTGATATATCAGTATGCATGGTTATATCTGAACATAGGTAGTCAACTTACTACTTATTTTTATAAACCAAAATGATTTCAAAATAAAAGGAATTTTTTGACGTATGATTAGTCACGGGTAAAAATGGTTTTCCCTCGTTGAATGTAATACTCACGTTCTCATTGTTTTTCCTCCCCCAAGAAAAAGGAAAAAAGGTGAAGAAGTAAGCATGAGTAAAATCTAGACAAGGTCAATCAAAGTTGTCTAATTGATCTCATTTTCCTCGCATACTTAGAAAATTATGTATTTGGACATTTATATAGACATTGGGGCATTAGTATGGTAGTAAACTTGAACATGAAATTATGATTATATGGTTAATAAGTATGATTTCAACTTATGTTGTCACCTACTAATATTATGGGTTCAATTGTACTTGGCGTGCTCTTCTTTGCATCACTTATAAAAACAAGATTGCCTGCCTATCAAGATTGAATTCTAATCTAAGGTAATCGTAGCACCTGCCCATTATCACCAATTGAGTTGCTCATTCTATGAAATCTCTAAACTGATCCATTTGATTAGCCGATTAGTTGAACTCGAAATATTACATAATGCATCACATCAACTAGCCTAGTATTGAGGGATTTAAATAGGTGACAATGAGTTTTTTTATCACTATGTGTTGCAGATGAAATGGAAGAAGCTTTTGCTTCTCTAGGAAATGTGAGAGTGCTAAGCAAAGTTCATTTCTCACATGCCCTCTTCCTCACATGAAATCCTCTTTGAGTTTTAGTCTGTTCTAACTTTGTGTCATTTATTTTTATCCACATATTTATGTGAGTCTCACATAAATATGTGGATAATATTTAATAGAACTAATTTACAGAAAGAGAGGATTTGATCCCCTCTTCCTTTATATATAACCTAATATTCAATAATACTTTAAGAAACAGTTGCTATAAATTACCATGGTTATAAATAAAATATTGTCAACTAATGCCATTAAATTATTTCGAAACATCTAAATTAACCTTTAAAATGATAATTTAAAGATTTAAAGTAATTCTATATGTTAAATTTTGTTTCTTTTTAGCTAATTTATTTAATTTATTAATAGATTATAATTTTCATTTATATAAATTACTTCTTATAATAAATTATGTACGTTAATAAATAACTTAAATTGTATTGATTACGTAATAACAATTGCATAATTTTAAAATAAATTTTATTTATAAAAGTATCCACACTTTGTATTACAAGTAAAAAACAATAATTAAAAGTTAATTGTATCGAAAAAATTTTGAATTATCTAATTTTTAAGTTAGTTTTTTAAATTTTCAGTTTAATTTATTTTAATAATTTTTTGTTATTAAAATCCGATCAGTTTATTAATTAATCAGCTAATTTTATAAATTAATTAATTTTTATATATTAAAATAAATCAATTAATTTTATAATGGACTAATATTAATTAATCTTTTAAACTATAAACCTCTTGTTTTGTCAATTTAACTTCTAATCCCATTAGTAAAAGATTTACTAATGTTAAAGCTGGAAATTTTGACGTCAATAACTCTTGACGAGTAATTAAGTTTCGGAATTAGCCTATGCTTCTGGTTGAATATTTTAAAGGGATTTGTAATGTCACTTGCACCTTGATATCACAATTAAGGCAAGAAGAATATATCTACCCACATCAAATCATAGTTTCCAACCAAGTTCATTTGACAAATAATTTCCCCAACTTACACGCAAAACCTCTCAAACGCAAATTATTCAAAACTCCATCACAGCTACCATTGATTTCTCAAAACAATCCTAATGTATGTATATACATAGTAAGAATATTAGATAGCTAAACTTGAGATAAATATGTACAGCAACATGTTCATTGACAAGGGTCATAATTATTAAACCCAACGCCTGGCTGCCTGCTTCATATCTCACGGGCTTCTTTCCTTAACATGACGTTGTTGCTGTACACCACAGCATTGATTGAAGATGACTTTTCGTTGTGTCTAATTTCTTGAAACCACCACACCACCAAATTATCTTCTCAGTTATTTGCAGAAACATCATTTAGCTTCGATGCCACAGGCCATTGACTAGAATATAAAAATTTGTAACTTGAAAGTGGCCATCGAATGGCACGAATCCAGCTTATAGAAATCAGTTAATAATTAAAACCTGTTCAGCCGTTAAGTTGTTTTTGCACTTCCTTTCAGATGTGGATCACTACGCATTGGCTGTAGTCCCAAGGCATGAGCAAACATACGCTTTGCAGCTCCTAGATGTTCCTTTTTAGTATAATCCTCATCCGAACCACATGAACTGGTATGAGCCTTGCCAATTTGCGTACAGTTCTTTTCCCCTCGCTCTTGGCCCTGCTCCTTCTGGTCTAATGATGATGTACTCGTATTATGCCAACTATTTGCTCTTACAGAAGCATTGCAAGGAAGTGAAATGATCTCTTGAAAAGCTTCCAAGCTAGAACTTGAATTAAGCTTATCCTTAGCTGGAGTGCTCAATTCATTGGTCACTACTTCCGATTTTTTACATTCCCTTACACCACTATTTCGGTTTGATGGACTCATCTTCTTGCCCAAAGCATGAGCAATCATTCGCTGAGCAACCACAGGAACACTCCGTGGCTTTCGCTTGACGGTCTCTCTCATTTCATCCACATCAAACGAAAAAATGCGCTCACGAGCAAGCATATACGCTGCTTGTCGCTCCTCGAGTGTATGAGAGGGAGATTTTAAGTTTGACACTGAATAAAACACGAATTTTTGTTAGGTTGCAATGCTCAGCTCAATTGGAATAATATTATGTAAACAAATTTCAAAAAGCAAATGTAGTGCAATCACCAGGCTGTTTATTCAGCACTTTTAATGAAACTGTTTCCTTCATAACAGTTGGGTCTTCCAAATACTAACTTTTCAGTTTTTACATAATTAGACCAGCAGAGAGAGAGACGACAGGCTAGAAGAGTACAATCCTGATAGATCTGAAGTTCTAGAAGAGGGAACATATAAGAAGCACCAACTCAGTTCCATGTTTCAGGGGGTAAAAAAAATGACAGCCCAGTGAAGCGCTTCAGCTTTGAAAATTGTTTCAGTCATACCATATGTTGCCTGGTCTCCCAACTCAAAAACCTTAAATGATTGACTCAGTATACAAAGTTCACCGGCCTTAGCATGGTACAACTATTTATGTGGTCTTGCAAAAGGGTACAGGCTTCACAAGTAGTTGCAGGATCAGACTTTCACATAGTTTAAACAAAAGAGGTGAAATAAAAGCAGTATGTTTCTTATGATAACAGTCACCATAAAAGCAGCATATTGCTTGTTATAAGTGTTACTATCCTATCTATGGGCTTTTAATTATTTTAATCCTAAGCATCAGATGTAGCAATTCCCATAAGACAAATCGAAGGCAATAAAAAAGATGATCTATAGCATCTTCCGCTTTTATAAGAACCTTGAATCTATTTTTGTTGTGCATCAAATGCTATGGTGATTGACGAACTCATCATGTCCAGATGTGCAGGGATATTCAGACTGTGGTGGCCAAGATCAAGTGTATATCGCCAGTAAAACACATGTAGGATCTTATAATCTTATTCAAACAGAGAAAGGAAGTACAATTATGTTACATATATACTGCTAAGTCTACTGCCCTAGGACCGTAATCCATCCTAATCAAAAGTTTTGACAAGAGGGAACCATTGCATGACACGTAAAGAAGTATAGGATATGAAACCATAAATTTCAACTCTTTTTTTATTATTCAGCTTGGTCCCTTCTTTCCAATCCCCAAACACTTTTTCCTCCTAATCCTTCCTGCTATCCACTAATTTTAGATAACCAGGAGAATGCCAATCACAGAAATTGTTCATGGTGATCAAATGACAGCTATTTCCATTGTGAAGTTCCTTACAATCAAGCATCAGAATACCAATCAGGACTCTCTCTTATAGAGATCTAGTGAATATTATTGATCATCTTACATAGGAATATTTGCCAAGTATTCTATATTGGAATAATTTAGATAGCCTATTTTGGAAAATCAGAATTCATTTTATTATCCTACTATTATAAACAAATAGCCTGAAACCAAGTTAATAACAAGCCATTCTATTCTCTTTCAATTTCTACTGGATATTGGAGTCAAATGCTAAGAAGGAAAAAAGGAACAAAAGCAAAGAGATTGTTCACACACTATTTCAGTACGATTCACTATTCAAGGAGAACAGTATCATCATCATACTGTTCACATTGTTCATTTCATCCTGAAACCTATTTTTGTTCGTTTTTGCGTTAAGATTTCATTTCATTTCACCTCGAAGATTTGTAGTTTGGCACTAAAAATTTTGGTACATGCTGCTGGTGTGGTGGCATTGACTCAGAGCTCAAGTGTGCCTCAATGAAACTCTTCCCAAGCAAGAAGAGTGTGAAGAATCCAACCCTAGAGTTGGTATATTTCCACTTTTAGTTTTTATTCTAATTCATCGAGCTTACCATCATAATGATGGGGGAATTTCATAACAACTTGGATGGAGTTGCAACTAGTTTGTTGGGAGAGTTTTGTCTTGATGCTGATTGGGCATGCTTGACATCAATTTGTTGAAGAAAATTTGAAAGAAGTTTAAAAATGTACTAAATTATTTGTATGGAACTGCAATTAAGACTATGTATAACAATTTGAATCATGTATGATTCAACTTAAGGAAGAGTATTAAAAAGATCTATTATTGTTACGTTATGATCCTATGTAGAAAAATTACTCTTAAGTAATTTTTTTTTAAATTAATGAATTGCTGTGTGTAAAAATTCTGCTATTTCGCTCCTTCCAAAGTGTATAAATGGTAGTAGTGAAAGCCGCTTTAAGAATTATTCCATAAAGGAATAGTTTATCTAATTTTAGAACATTTTATTTGTTTGTATTACCATATAGCCAGGCTGAAACTTGGCCAATAACAAGTCATTTCATAGTCTCAATTAACTCTTCTGCAGTAAAGACATATCAACTGATAGATATGAGATAGGGCAGTATAAAAAGAGTATATGAAAACTAGATGACTCAATTTTCAAGAGGGCAGTTAGGTCAACATGGCTGTACAGAAGATTATATGAGGATAAATATACTATTCAACTGCCCAGAGGATAGTGGTAAGATACTATTCAATGCAGAATGACTCTGAACTTCTCAAGAAAAAGGAATTTGACAACAGCTTTAGACCATTTATCAATTTGGTTCAAGGCAAAGTGGAGTTGACTGAGTCATATGCTTTCTTGCCTTTCAAACACTTTCCCATATGAGGATTACAAAAAACTAATCAATGCTATAAGCCAATTCATCAAGGTAACCAACATATTTTTCTTTTAAGGAAGACGCTAACGGTGCATGTATATTTTGATGACAGGAAGATTTTACCTGAAGAAGCATCTTTTTTCCTCAACAAGTGGGGTGATGTTTCAACCTCAGGTTCCCCATATTGGAACAAGATGTCACTAACAAGGATGGACGGTCTGCACAACACAAGATAAGAATGAGAATAAAATCCATGAATATTTTCGAAGCAAAAAAGAAAAAATGTTGACCCTATAGCCTTGTAATTTAAAGCTTCCCATATTTCAATATTATGCAAAGAAAACAAAGAAATGGCAACATAGTGGGTTAACAATCATCTATACAATCTTAAGGCCGCAAAAAAAAAAAAAAAAACATCTCACTTGTATTCTAAGGATTAGGTAGATAGTACAAATGTCAGACCACAATTAGCTTGAAGCTAATTGACCACGTAGGATACAAGGCCACAAAAAAATGTGATATCTTAAGCTACTTTATTCATGTGTGACCTAGTAGTGACATAAGGAATGCTGCTCATACATTGAAGTCTCCAGGCATCGCTCTAAAATTAAGTGTCGATCATCACCCTCGCCAACTGATAAATGGGCAAATCTAATACAGAGAACAAGCATTCTATATTAATGGCATATCATAAGAAACCGACTCCTGCAATAAACTTGTATGACACTCACTTCTTAGGAACATCACTTAGAAGCAAACAAACATTCAGAGTAACATACCCAAATATGTCTGCCAGACGATGCAACAGAAGACGGCTGTAAGAATTCATTGGTTCCAATTCAAGGACCACATCACTACAATAAAACAATTCATTATAAGCAACTAGATAGGAACAAAGTGAAAAGATGTGCATCCAGTTTTCAAGAAATACAATATATGCAGCTAGGAAAAGTTAGCAAACAAATTATCAACTCTAACTATCAAAAGACGCATTTTGTTAGCAATTTAATTAGGGAATTTATACAGTGTCACTCAAAATAAACCTGCATAGGAACTATAGAACTACTCAAATAAAATTACGTCGACTGTTGATTTTGCGTTACTATCAATTTAGGTAGAACAAATAAATTACACTATAAATACCAATCACTACTTTTCAAAAAAATAATAATAGATGTTGCCAATAAGCATTATCTCAAAGGACAAAATCCTCCCAGGTTTGAGTTCCAATGTGATTTATTAGAAAGAAAGAAGAAGAAACTGAGAACTTAGAGACCAGAAAATTGTGTCATTTCGATGGGGAACTCCAATGGTCCCGATTGGTGAATAGCTTATCAGCTATTTTTTGGCTGACTGAAAAGTTTCAGATGTTTGACATGTCAAATAGCTAATAAATATGTTTGGTAATCAGCTACTTGAGTTAGCTGATTTAACCCAATTAGTTGCTGTCAAACAGCTAATAAATATGTTTGGTAATCAACTGATTGAACCCAATCAGTTGAGTTATTAGAAGCTCCTCCCTACCAGCGTTTGGCCTTTAGCTAATATAAAATGTACATTAATGACTATTATAACCTTGCCTGAAAGCTCATGTAAGAAGGGCTTTTAAGTTCATGGAAGACAACAACATAGTTGTTCACCTATATTCTCAGTTCTGTAAATAACATAGTTGTTCACCTATAACTTTCTATTACTCTTTCTAATTTATATTATAATTTCTTTCTCTAAAGAAAATAGTTTATTTAAATTAGTCCTCAAAACTTTACTGCAATTTTGGTTACATCTCTCTCTTTTTCTAAAATACTTTAGTCGTAGTTAATTACAAAATTGACTCCTAATTTTTCTATATTATGCCAGTCTAAATTTGATCTACCAAAAAAATTAAAGATACATGCAATTTTAGAATTACAAAAAACACTAGATAATACTACTTTAGAAATTTTTTACATTTATTAATTATGAAAAATGAACCTTCTTTAATATTCTACAAAATAGTTTATAATATTTTTTTAAAATCATGCCCTCATAAGTCACATAACAGTTAATATTAAACAGCTAAATTTACCAAACATCTATAATAAACAGCTAATATTATCCGCTGGTCAAATCAACTGATATAATCAGCTATCAACTAACTGTTGATAGAATCAGTTAACAACTAATGCAATCCGCTGATTGTCAAACAAGGCCAATTTATATACAGGTGTAAGCTGAATTTCAGTCCTTAAAAGTAGCTAAGCTATTACATATATATCTTTCTACAGCTAATAAATCCTACTTAAGGAAAGATTTTCAAATCCTTATAGTTGTTACAGAAGGTACAAAATCTGCCTTTGATGAGGTACGAAATCAGCCTTGACAAGACTGTACGAAATCAGCCTTGACAAGACTGCATAAAATCAACCTTTGCCAAATGTTTATTAATGTCTTAGTTGTCATAATTGACAGTTAATAATGTTGATAACCCCCTCAAATTGATGCTGGTAGGTCTACATGTCAAAAGATTTAGATTTAGCTACTGATTTATGATTTAATTAGCTGATTTGTTAATGCAATTGATGTATTTTATGTACTTTTCCTATTCAGGTCAACTCTATGTTAAAGAAACTGATGTTTAGTTCTTCCTTATTTAGATAGGTCTCCTCCTGTATATTCCTTATGGAGGTAGGATTTCTCCTGTACATATATACAAATGTTTTCTTCTAATAAACACAGAATTTTGGTGCTCAAAATTCTCTAAGTTTGACATGGTATCAGAGCCTCAATTCTGAATTTTCATGTCTTGTTCACTTGCTCTACACAGCCCTAGTTCAGTCTCTTTTTACTAGTTATCTTGATCAAGTTCTTGCAGCCTAATTTCTTTTAGACAAATAAGATTCTTTCTTGGTTCGTTGATGGCAAAAACTACTTAGCCTGAGGATTCCAATTCAAGATATTTGTAAAAGGCAAAGATCTATGAGGCCATGTTGATGGCAGTAAAAGGTCTCCCGAAAAAGACACCAACGAATATGCCAAGTGGGAGATCAAGGATGCTCAAATTATGGCTTGGACTATAGGATCTGTCAAACCTAACATCGTCTTGAATGGAATTACCTAAAGAAAATCTATAGTCAGCAAAACACTGCTCGTAGATTCCAGCTTGAACATGAATTATCCACTCTCCAACAGGATAATCTATCTATTTCTGATTTTTACTCTAGTTTTATGAAACTTTGGGCTGAATATACTGATATAATCTACACTACCTTACCTCCTGAAGGTCTTGATGTTGTTCAATCTGTTCAAGCAATTGCAAAAAGGGAAGAATTTCTTATGAAAATGAGATCAGAATTTGAAGGTACCAGGTCCAATCTTATGAATCGAGTATCTTTTCCCTCCTTGGATGCATGTCTTAATGATCTGCTCCGAGAGGAACGACTTCTCACTTAAGCAACCATGGAACACCAAAGATCCAAACAAGTTCTAGTGGCCTATGCAACACAAGGTAAGCGAAGAGGTAAGGATATGAGTGCTGTTCAATGTTTTTGCTGGACAGGATTTGGTCATTATGTTTCAAATTGTTCCAAAAAATTCTGCAACTATTGCAAAAAGGATGGTCATATTATCAAGGAATGCCTTACCTGACCTCCCAAGAAATCCAAAACAGCATATATTGCCTCCGTTGGTCCTTCTTACTGGTGGTTCTATGGATACAGCATCTTTGACACAAAGCGCTCCTAATTATGTTCAAACTGTGACCCTAAAACGAGTCAACAAGTGATTATCTCTGTATTCTCTACTTTAGGACTCTCAGGTAAACCCTTCTCTACTTCATCTACATGGTATTGTGATTTTGAAGCATCCAATCATATGACAAATAATGCTCAAATTCTAACCAATGTAAACAAACATTCTAGAAATCTTGAAATTCATACTGCTGATCGCAACCATTTACCCATCGCAACCATTGGTGATATTTCTTCCTCTTCAACTGATGTTTTTGTTCCTCCTAGCCTTGCCACTAATCTTGTTCCAGTCGGTGAGTTGGTTGAAAATAATTGTAAAGTGGAATTTTCCTAATCTAGCGTGACGTGCAAGATCAATTGTCAGGAAGACAATTGCAGGGAAGCCTCAAATAGGACGTGTTTTTCCTCTCCAATTTCCTATACCTCCATGTTTTTTGTTTCCTTTTGTCACTTGTAATCTTGCTCATATTGATTGTTGAACATGGCACAAAATGTCTCAGACATCCAAACTCCAATGTGCTCCATGATTTACCAAATTCCAGTTTGCTTGGGAATAAAAAAGTCACTTTCTTTTAATGTTGTCCAATATGATTGCATTTCTTGTAAACTTGATAAAAGTAAAACTTTCACATTTCCTACTCACCTAACTAATGCCGTCCAACCTTTGAAATGATACATAGTGATTTATGGGGTAGGCACCAATTACTTCTCATATTAATTTACTTTGTCACTTTTATCGATGACTATAGTCGTTTCGCTTGGATTTAATTCTTGCATATTAAAGATGAAGAGTTTTCTATGTTCAAGCTTTTCATGCATATGCTTAGATCCAATTTTCTGTCAAAACTAAAATCTTACATTCTGACAAGAGGACGAATATGTCTTATTTGTTTTAAGAATTTATACAAACTAATAGAATAATCTCTTAACGGTCATGTCCTTTAACCTCATAACAAAGCAAGGCAGCTGAAAGAAAAAATCGTCACCTTCTCGACGATATTGGAACCCTTTCATTGGAATGATCAGTGCCCACTCATTTTTTGGTGTGAAGCTCTCTCCATCGTTGTCCACCTCACTGACAAATTGCCTTCTCCCTCATTGAAACATGTTCCTCCTTTCACTCAGTTATTTGCTCATAATCCCAATTGTTCTAACCTTCGTACTTTTGGTTGTGTATGTTATGTGCATCTTACTACACACGAACACACAAAACTCACAACTCAATCAATTAAATGTCCCTTTCTAGAATATTTTGTACATCAAAAAGTTTTTCTTTGTTATAATCTAAATCTGTGTCGTGTTCAGATTTCCAAAAATGTAATTTTTTTAGAAAATCAATATTTTTCCCACTCATCAAGATTTTCTTTCTTCTTCGTTTTATGTACTATCTATATTTACTGACTATTGCAGATACAAAAAATTCTAAACCACTTTTTGTGTATCAAAGACATTCCAAGGCCATAATAAATTAGAATTCTGCACCTCCAGAGCCCCCTCAAGATTAATCCTCTACTATTGATCCTGTTATATCAACTGCACCTTCCATTCTTGGATGCAATACTCGAGCTAGTAAACCCCCAGCTAAGTATGGTTTCTTAAATCCTATATCCTTGACAACCATCTTGTCTTCTATTCATATTCCCTCATCTTACAAACAGGCAATGGAGTATGAGTGTTGGTGGAAAGCTATTGAAACAGAACTTCTTGCACTTAAAGAAAACTAGACCTGGGACATTGTGCCCAACCTCCATCTATCAAACCTCTTGGCAACAAATTTCTGCTTTTATCAAGCTTCATTCTAATGGATCCATAGGTTGTTAAAAGGCTCAATTGATGGTTCTTAGAAATAAGCACGAGTATGGCCTAGATTACGAAGAGACATTCGCACCAGTAGCCAAGATGACCACTGTGTGAACCATCCTAGTACTTGTTTCATCTCTATCATGGACTTTACTACAAATGAATGTCAAAATGCACTCCTACATAGTGATCTCAAGGAAAAAGTTCACATAAAACTTCCATATGGTATGCGCTCTTCCTCTCCTTATGATGATTGCAAACTAAAACGCTCTTTATATGGCTTGAAACAAGCAACACATGTATGGTTTGAAAAGTTTTGATCCACTCTCTTTGGTTTTTCTTTTACTCACTCATCGTTGTTTCTCCAACAGCCATCCAAAGGGATAGTTGTTCTTGTTTATGTGGATGACGTCGTTATCACTAGTTATGATCTACAAGCCATCTCTAAGCTTCAGAAATTATTGCATTCTACTTTCCACATGAAAGCACCTTGCCTAAGTCAACTACTACTTGGGGTTAGAAGTTCATCATTGGTAATACTTCAGATGAAACCCCAATGGAAGTTAATGCAAAATATCGACATGACGAAGGGAAGTTTCTTAAGGATCCTACTTTATATCGTAAGCTGGTTGGTAGTCTAATTTATCGATCCATTACCCAACTAGACATTACTTATGTTGTTCACACAAGTTCAAACAATCTCCTTGACATGTCCACTTATTTGTAGTCCACCACATCATCCAATAAATTCTTGGCATACCTAATTGTGGCCCTTTTTTTTCTATTGGTTCTTCAGTTCAACTACAAGCCTATAGGGATGCTAATTGGGCTGGTTGCCCGGACACCAGGAAATCTACTACTGGATGGTGTATGTTTCTTGGTCATGCTCTTATCTTTAGGAAATGCAAGAAACAAAATTACGTATCCAAGTCATCTACTGAAGTAGGATATCGTGCAATGTCCAATGCCTGATCTGAGATCATTTGGCTATATGATCTCCTCACAAAGCTTGATTTTTTGCAACTTCAACCGACTCCATTGCATGCTAACAACACTAGTGCTATCCAAATTGTTGCCAATTCTGTCTATCATGAGTGCACAAAACACATAGAGGTTGACTGCCACTTCATTCGAGAGGCCTATGACTGTCAAGTCATTACCTTGCCTCATATATCCACCACCCTACAACTTGCAGATATTTTCACATCCATGACACATCAACGCCATAATTTTCTTATTGGCAAATTGATACTTGTAAACTTGCCAGCATCAATTTCAGGGGGGATGTTAGAAGATTTAAAATTGGCTAGTGACTTATGATTTAATTAGTTGATTTATTAACGTAATTAATGTATTTCATGTACTTGCCTATTTAGGTAGTCAACTCTACGTTAAAGGAACTGACTTTTAGTTTTTCCTTTTTTAGATAGATCTCTTCCTGTATATTCCTTATAGAGGTAGGATTTCTACTGTTCATATATACAAATGTTTTGTTCAAATAAACATAGATTTTGGTATTTAATTCTCTAAGTTTGACACTACAAGCATCAATTTGCCAAGAAGAAACTGATGTCACTAAGGTTTCATGGATTTGGTGAAAATATTTGTAATTTGTGTAATGGTGGAGATGTAGAAGAGTGATAACTTGGCTATTATAGCCTCTCGATTAGTGTGACAGTCAACATATGTATGTTTTGAGTGTTTGTGATATGCAAGATTAGTGGCATTTGAATGACACTAGCATTGTTGACATGTAATTAGGTTGAACTTGAGAGGAACTAAACTCTATACAAAGACCACGTAGTCAAATGATCTTTAAGCATGCAACAAACACGACCAAATACTCTGCTTTAGTAGAAGATTTGGAGGCAAAGTCCTACTTCTTATATTTTAGGAGATAAGAATCACCAAAAAGCATGCATGTTAACTATTATAACTTGGATTCCATCAACAGTGTCAATCTTGAGATTTCCATAACATTTGTTTATATTAGTAAGGAAATGAGCATTACTTGTCATGTGATTGGATGCTTCAAAATCAAAGTACCAAGTGAACGGTATAAAAAAAGGTTTACCTGAGAGTCCTAAAGCAAAAACCTCAAAAAATAACAATTTGCGTAAACGTTTTAGGATTCGTAGATTGATCAAGAGTATGAGAAATTTGGGTGTTGGTTGTGCTACATCCACAGAACCATTAGCATTAGAAGAAACAATCGAGGCAATATATGTTCTTGAAGCCTTCTTAGGGAATCTAGTAGGACATTTTTTAATCATATGACTATAAACCATTTTAAGACAGCACAAAGCATAATGACCAAAATTTTTGCAATAAAAACACTAAAACAATGTTTATGTCCCTTCCTATTAGCTTACATTATGCTACATAAGCCACTTGATTCAAGGTGGACCTTTGTTGCTCCATTGCGGTTTGAGTGTGAAGACAATTGCTCCTCACATAACATATCATTGAGATAGGCATCTAAAGAGGGAATAGAATCTCGATTCCTAAGATTGGATCTGGTACCTTCAAATTCGTATCTTAATTTCATAAGAAATTGATCCCTTCTAGTAATTTCATGAACAAATTGAACGAAGTTAAGTCCTTCAAGAGGCAATGTAAAATAAATAATATTTGTTTATTCAACCCAAAAATTCATGAATCTAGAGTTAAATTTAGAAATAGAGTGACACTTCCCTATTGGATAATGGCTAATTCATTTTCAAGCTAAACATAATGAGTAGTGTTGAAGGGTCAAAGATTCAAGATGATGTTGAGCTCAACAAATCCCAAAATCCACGCCATAATTTGAGCATTCTTGACTTCCCACTTGGCACGTTCATCTTTATTATTGTTTTAATCAAGAACAAGAATAATGCCATCAACATAACCCGATAAATCCTTAGTTTTGACAGATATCTTGGAATGGAATGCCCAAGCTAAGTAATTTTTTCCATTTAAACAAACTAAGAAACTTTCATACTTAACCAAAGACATGATGCCAAGATACCAGGTTGAGAAAAAAAAAATGGAATAATTGAACACAGTAATTGAACACATATTGAACACTATCAGATCTCCCCAGACCCCGCGACTCAGCGTGATTTCAAATGGGTATTGATGATGATGATGATGAAATTAAATATGTAAAACTAGGAGCTAGACTAGTTTCGAGGTAAATAACGATGGAACCAAGGTAAAAAAGGCTTGAAAAGGATGAGATTAGACAAAAGGCTCTATCACCATGACAACTTGGAGAACTTTTGGCCTAAAAATTATGTCATTTTCTCAATGGAGAATTTCCAACATATACAAGTGCAAGTTGAACTTCCACCCTTAAAAATAGCTAAACTATTGTGTACATGTCTTTTTACAACTAATGAATCCTACTTAAGAAAAGATTTGCAAATCTTTATAGGTATACAGAAGGCACAAAATTTGCCTTTGATGAGATATGAAATCAATCTTTAACAAGGTTGTAAAAAATCATCTTTTGACAAGGATGCATTAATGTATAATTTGTCGTAATTGATAGCTAATATTGTTGAAAAACACGATTTGTTGAATGGTTGGTTACCTGCTTTGTTGTACCTCTTACATGCAATATATACTCTTTAGAAATAAAACCACAAAATTATTTAAAGCATCTTTATTAACATTTCTATTTAGGGATTGCAACCTCTAAATAGACGAAAAGATACCACTCATAAAAAAATAAAAAAAGAGTGAAGGAAGTTTCAAGATAAGGACATTACTAGTGTATTGTAAGCAATAGAGGAACCAAGTTTTGGAATTTTTTTAGTATTCTCTTCTACATTCTTCAAGATTTTAGATTGAGAATGTACCTAATTATAGTTTTTAGAACATAGAAATCCTACAAGTTTCATTATGTTCCACACTCTAATCAGCCATATGCCCTAATAACATCAATCTCAAAACCCATAAACTTTCCTGTTCTTGTTGAGTTCACCCATTTATCATAGACCTTTCAAGCCCTCTATTCATCTCCAATGCAATTATTTTCTCCTGTATGCAATATAATTAAATCAATGTTTTGTATGCCTAAAAAACTTGACTCAAGGGGGAAATTTTTATTTCATAATCTTGTAGATGCAACTTAAACAACCCAAGGTCAAGCAACCTCCTATTCTTCCTTGAATGCATATGATCCTCTAATGCTACGAAACTTGAGATCAAATTTTTAGCGCAACACAAATTCAATTCCCTTTTTAAGAATAGTAAGAACATATTTTTACTATTCTTACATAGGGCTACCAATTTTTTGACATATAGAAGTACTACTTTACAGTACTATGTCTAGAAAGAAACGAATGTGTTTATCAAAACTACAATATTCCACCAAAATCTTTTAGGAAGCTCTTTTCTGAATAACTCAAGTATCCAATTAATATGAGATATACGTTAAGACAGATAAAACATACCATGGGAACAAAATAAAAACTTCCCATTCTTTCACTAATTTGTGTGTGTGTGTGTATGAATATTACAAGTTACATAGCTCAAAACTCTTTAAGGTCACCACATGTTAAATGTGATTATTTAAGAAAGTTTTGTTTTGTGTTTAATTGATAATTAATCAACTCTAGTATTTGATAATATCCATCATCTCTATTTTTCGCTCTTATGATTAAAATTATGTTGTGTTAGGGAACATATTGTTATATAGAGTCAACCAACATACAACATTGTTAATACAATCACATATCTTTGTAACAACTATCGATCATGGTCAATGAACTGAAATTCCAAATGGAAGGTAGTAATTGATTGATGTTAAGACTACAAAATTCAAATTTTGGCTGAAAACTCAATGGTTGGTAAATTTTACTCATGTTATCCATGTTTCATAATCTATCACTGCATGACTTGGGATTCCAACATAATTGCAAGATCCCACCAATAGTATCTTTTGCACAACAATAGAAAAACAAGGAAAAGAAAACATCAAAGCAACAAATTCTTTATTAAGAAAGCAAACATGTTAATTTATCATTCTTCATGTGTCTTCTACATAATTAACATTGAAACAATTATGCAAGAACAAATTGATAGACCTCCTATACTGCACACCTACACTAGGAAAGGCAAAAGAATAGGATGAGGTGGCCAATTGGTTACAAAATGTCCGGATGAGGAGGCTAGTTAGTTACATAATGTCAGGAAAATCATTCTAGAATGTTTATAGATAGTATAAAAGACAAAAGAAAGACTACAAGGGCAGAGAGGATTTTCTGTAAAACAATTGTTAGAAGGAGTGGGGCAGTCTCTCGAATACTACCAAACCAATCCCTTGTATTGGCTTTAATCTTTAATCCATTTCTTTTCCTCTTTTCTCATTCTTATTTTCATACCAGATTCCTAACACAAATCAAACTAGTAGAGATTACACTACCTGTTTTCATCCTGAAGGAAGTTAACAAGTGTCTCTTCCATGGAAAGCACAAGATGTTTGCAAGGAAGATTGTCCTTCACAAGAAATGCCAGTTCCTCCACCTGAATGTCCATCAATTATCAATTCATTCAGTATTTCTTCACAAGCTTTGCATCAAGTACTACAAACTTCGTTGTTTTAAGTTTGCAGAAGGAACATACGAAAAGAAATTTTCAACATTATCTATGACAAAAGAACATATTCCAAAATAAACAACAAATGAATAGTCAAGATCTTAGTGCTTTAATTCCACTAAAAGTATCAACTTTACTTAGTATTGCCGATAATAGAAGGTTGGTAAGAATTACAAACAGTTCTCAGAACAATAATCAATCACAAGGAGAACACATCTTCATCAAGCCAATATCTTGAACAAACTATAAAGTGCACCCTCATAGGCACCAAAGAGAGGGAAAAAAGAAAAAGAAGATAAAGCAAAAGGCAGTGAGCATAACAAGAGATCCCACATGTATGTGTAAAAGATTTAAATATAAGATTAAAAAGTGAGAGAAATTACGATACCATAGCAAACTGGTTGAGGGTCATGTCTGGGGATTCAACGACAGGAGGTGAGGAAGGAACCCTTCAAAACCGGAATCCTCTAGCTTCTCTTGTTTACGATTTTACGATTCTCAATTTGTCACACTTCATTAAACCACCTTATATAAATAAAAATACGGCTGTTTTGCTATTCTTCAAGTTTGTTTCTATCACAGGTTTAAATGTTTTGTATAATAAAAACTTATTATTTGAATTTATTTATTTTAGGTTTTATTTTTGAGTTTTTAATTTTATAACTTAAAACTATAAAAAATATTTTTTATGTTTTTATTTTTCACAATTAAATATAGCATTTAATTAATAAATTAAATAAAAATTATGATTAATAAAATTTGATTATTTAATTTATTTTTATTTAAAATTTTTAATAATTATTTAATAAATATACTTTATTTGAAATATCTTCAATCAAAAGTTATGAATCATGTACCAGTACCGGTACCAGATTTGGTTCTGGTACAGTTTTTACTAGTAACGGTCAATACTAGGTACCGTTTCGGGTTATTTTTTAAATTTATAAATTAGTCCCTTAATTTTTTAAAATTATAAAATAGTCTTTCAATATATTGTATTATATAATTTATAATTTTATATCAACTCTGTCTCCAAAAATGATAATAATAGAAATTTAAAATAATAATAATTTGTTTATTTTTATTGATATTACTCTTCACATATTTTATATATAAAGAATAATCATAATTAATATGAAAAAGATTATTTTTTCATCGTATAAATATAAAATTAAGGACAATCTAAAGTATTTAAATTGTTACAATTTTATCATATAATAAATAATAATTACATCACAACACCAAATATATTTACATAATTTATATATATATAAACTATAAAATGGAAAACTTTCATCAACAATTTTTCCAAGTTCATTTAACTAAAATAGATAAAATGAAAAAAAAATTATAGCGATCAATTCTAATTCTTTCTTTTTCTATTGATTCTTTTCCGATCGAGATGTATGGCTCCATGAGTCTATGTGTCTATATAGATCATGTTCATGGATTAATGAAAATGTGCAAAAGTTATATTTGCCTATGTCATTCTATGAGTTTCTTCCTTTTTGCGTATAGTATTGTCACTCCCCTTTGCAGCATCCACTAATTTGGAACTAAATTTAAAAGTCATATTTCAACCCAGACGTTTTCGGGAAGCCCCTAATAATCAACGAATGACAAGTGCTTTTCCTTGTGTAAATCCTAGGGAACTTGATGAATCGATCCACCTACACGTCTTGCTTTTACTGTTATATCGGAAGTTACTCCAAATATTGCTTGAAGTAAAATAGTATAACAGATAGTCGATTTTTTTCTGTCTTTTTTTCATTGAAATAAAATTTCAATCGCGATGTTATTTTCTTATTCCTGAATGAGTTTTTAAATTATTTTTAGGTTTGTGCTTTACTCTGAGTAAAGATTCGCCTTATTTTTATTTGTACATATAGGGCAAATGCCCCAAATGCCATACCTTTTTGCTGCTACTTTTTTTTTCAATTTCTTACACGTCTTCTACCAATGATCGATGATGAATCAATTTGAAATCTCCAATTTTTTGGAATGCGCCACGTTCTACTTGAGCATTTAAATCTAGATCAATGCTTGTTTATTCATAATAAGAGGGAATACTTATTTTTTAGAATTTGGAACTAGGTCGTGTGAATTGTGAAATATGTTTTTTGTTTTTGTTGCAACATTTTCTTAAAAAGTTTTGATTAAACTAAGCAAAAAGGGGGGAGGAAGAAAGCAAGTCAGTATACTAATTCCCTATTCTCAAATTAGTCCTTCCCGTGAGTTATTATCCCAATTCGAAATAATTAGTTTTTCAGGGTACTTCTTCTTTAAAAAAGGCAAAAACAAAAGAGAGAGGAAAATCCCTTTTCGAAATCCTGGGGAAGATGATTCCATTTGGATTAACATAGAGTGTGACTTGTGACGGGTTTTTGGAGTTAGCTCATCCTTGCAGGATCGCGACTCACCCTTTATCCCGACCATTGTAGCAAGTGTGTCGCCCAGGGCATAAGGGCATAATGACTTAATGTCATCCTCACCTTCCTTCAACTTATCACCGGCCGTCTGCTCAGGGTTCCAAACTTAATGGTGGTAACTAAATACGAGGGTTGCTCTCGTTGCGAGACTTAACCCAACACCTTAAGGCATGAGCTGATTATAGATATGCACCACCTGTGTCTTTCGAAGGCACCCTTCTCTTTCAAAAGGATTCGTAGCATGTCAAGCCCTGGTAAGGTATACATTCATATATCATTATATTAATTACTATATATCATTATCTTAATTACAATATAGTTAAAAAATGGAAGTTAAATATTAATAAATATTAAATATAATATATAAATAGAGAATACATTTATAATATATAAATAGAATATAGAATATATAAACAGAATAGAATTATATATATATATAAAGTCTGTTTTCACAAGATATAATTAGAAATTCCTATTTATTTGTTGTTGACTTGACCATAGACTAATTCTACTTTTATTGGGAAGTATTGAATACACTCATAATTCTAAGTTTTATGGCACTCTTATCACGAGACATGTCATATCCAGGGCATCCCAATTTGATAAAATGGGATGACAATTTTTCATTCCGAAACTATAAAATCAGATCATTTGAAGATGCCATGGGGATCACTAAAAACATGTAAAGTCTATAGCTAACCCAATAACGAAAGTTTTGTAAGGGGACTGGAGCAGGCTAACATGAGACGAAAGATTTTCTATCTAAAGAGATTCGATTCGAAACTATTATATATCCAAGGTTCAATATTGGAATCTTTCATAATTTTCTTTCAAGTTAGCAACTTTTTTGTAAGCGATCACAGGCTTTTTTAGCTGTTCAATGGCCCCCTCGCGTAGTTCTTCTAAATTTCTAATAAATATCATAATTATAAGTTGATTCCATACCGAATCAGACCGGAATATGCTTATATACATTCTCATTATAAGACTAAGATTCTCATTATAAGAATAAAAACGGGTCATTCGGGTTTCAAGGCATAACTTGTATCCATACGCTTCGTATTCACTTAGAGTTCGCTCCAAAAAATATAGTCATCCATACCTTTGAGTCGATCCCACGAGCCTCTTATCCATTCTCATTCGATCACGACAGTGTGGGAGCACGAGAAGGAATTAGAATGTAATAATATTGATTATGTTTCATTGATTTTCTTTTTTCAGTAGATGCTAGGATTTATATTGAAAATAATCAGAAATCCAACAATTATAGTTGTACAAATAAAAGTTAACTTTCTACTATTTCACTTAACTTTCGGTATAGATATGGTAAAGGGGCGCATTAAATCCTTGTTCTTCCATTAGTTCCTAGTCTTCTCTTCATCACACGGGGTAGAGCAGTTTGGTAGCTCACAAGGCTCATAACCTTGAGGTCATGGGATCAACTCCCATCTCTGCAACATTCTTATATTTTGTTTTTTTTTTCATTTATACATTTATATTCATTTTTATATATAATATAAATATAACTATTAAATTATAGCTATTATAAAAAGAATTAGAGTATATTTAGATAAAAGAGTATATTTAGATAAAAAATGAATATTGAATATAAATATA
>JANQBM010000007.1:10393999-10406609 GCA_025594535.1 Erythroxylum domingense
CTTACATGACTTTCTTCACCTTCTTTTCTTATAAATTTTAAGACAACTTCTAGCTTTCCAAACTTACCCTTCCATATTTGATTTAATATCTTCTAACTCCTTAACTTAACTATAACACATCCATTTAATCTATGCAACCATATGTAGTCACAAAAATGTTCATAAATAAACTCCATAAAATTTCTAATTCAAAATTCTAATTTTACTCATGACTAAACGCCAAGAAATTCTCATTTAATAATTTTAACTTCCAAGAAAGTTTAGGGTCCAACAATTCTCCCACTTAAAGAATTTCGTCCTCGAAATTCTTACCTGAGTGATCAAACAAATGGGGTAATGCTGTTTTATATTTTCCTTATTCTCCCAAGTAGCTTCTTCACTTGAATGATTTCTTCCAGACAACTATATCCAACAAAATTGCTCAATTTAGTTCCTTATTCAAATACCCTACTATCTTAATTGGTTCCTCAATATATCTTAGGCTTCTCGTAATTTCACTTTCTTTAATTAAGAAGAATTCATTTCTTCTATTGATTTTGATGAAAGTTAAATAATAATAATAATAGAAGTGTGTGTGAACTGTTTGATGAATTTGCTAAGTGCATAGATACATATAAGTGGCACAAATGGTCAAATCAAGACGATACTTAAGTAAAAGTTGAATAAGACGGTTCAGACAAAGTGATCAAATCTAAGACATCAAATGAAGCATACGAATCTAAGCAAGTCGTTGTAATTGAAGAATGTGGTAGAACGTCACTTAGTTGGAGTTGATTACAGGAATCAACTAATAATAGACTTTAGATGACTCGACAAGTAGATTTCTTAAGAAGACCGTTGAAGATTTAGGCTATAAATATTAGTTGTATTCGTAGACTTCAATAAGAATTTTAAATGTACAAAAATATTCAAGAGAAATTCTGTGATCAAGTTCTTATGTTATGAAAAATATTCTAAGAGAAAAGAAAGAAAGAAAGAGAGCAAATACATATGTAACGTGAGTGTGAAAGCTCAAATAATATCTTTTCTAGAGAAAGGAACGCTAGAGCCTGAAGAGGCTAAGGAAGCAGATAAAGAATACTCTGTAAAAGAGACCTAAAGAGGCTCTGTAAGTGTAGAAATAATACTTGTAACATTGAAGGAGATAGTGAAATCTCAAAAAAACTATGAGGACTGGACGTAGCCTAAGGTTAAAGGTGAACCAGTATAAATCGCGATGTCATATTCTTTAAGTCTTACCTTTTTAATTTTCTTGTTGTTAGAAGAATAGGTACTAATTTTTGCTATTGCATTACTCATCAAATTAAGTGCATTGTGTAACCTTGTAATCATCTAAATTTGTCAAGAAAATCAAGGAGATTTTAAGAATTCATATCTTAGACGAATTAACACAATTCAACCCCCCTTCTTGTGTATTTTGCATATTATACGTGATTTCTATATTAACAAGTGATTTACTTCAGTTGGTATCAGAGAAAGGTTTCTAAGAAACACTCTTACAAAGTGAGAATAAAGATCCATGGTAGAATCACATGTTTTTATAGCAAAAGGTGCCTTGGTCTCAAGACCCCCTGCATTAAATTGTGAAGATTATCATTATTGGAAGGATAGGATTCGACTCTTCATAGAATCCACACACATTGATCTTTGAGATATCATTGAAAATGGTCCATATATCTCAACATATAGTGAAGGAAAAAACATCTCTTGTGACCTATGGTCGGTTTTCAATTAAAATCAAAGGCTAAGTTCTTTTTAAGTTGTGCTCTAAGTAGAAGTGAATATGATAAGGTTCATGGATGCGAATCTACAAAGGAAATGTGGGACACATTATCCATTGCATATGAAGGCACAAACCAGGTGAAAGAAACCAAGATTGGTATTCTTGTTCATCAGTATGAGCAGTTCAAGATGAAAGACGATGAGTCTATTGATAAGATGTTTGGACGATTTCAAACAATTATTAACGGAATTAAAGCTCTGGGGAGAATCTACGATATCCAAGATCACGTCAAAAAGATTCTCAGAAGTCTTCCAAAAAGATGGAGACTCAAAGTAACAATAATACAAGAGGCTAAGGATTTAAGCAAGTTGAAGCTAGACGAATTACTTAGTTCACGAAAAATCCATGAAGTAGAGCTTAATGCTGAAGATAAACCCAGAAGGGATAAATCTATTGCATTGAAGACTACTTAGAAGAATCAGAAGATGCAGAAAAATAGAAGTACATAAAGATTGAAGAAATCAAGAAGATTAAGATGAGTTATCCTTCATTTCAAGAAAGATTAGAAGGATGTGGAAAAAGAAATTAAGGGGAAATAATCTCTTTCAAAAAGAAAAGCAAAGACGATTCCAAAAATGAGAAAAGTTCTATTGTTTGCTATGAGTGTCATAAACCAGGACACTTCAAGTCTGAATGTCTGTTGCTCAAAAGAAAACAAAAGAAAAGTCAAGAAAACAACATCGGAAGATCTGGATTCGTCTGAATCTGAATCCAACTCAGAAACATCAGAACAAGCAAATATATGCTTGGTAGCTAAAGGGGAAAGCAATTATGAGGTAGTTTCTAACTTTGATGATCTTCAGGATGCCTGTTTAGAATTGTTAGAAGATTCACGTGTTATTTTAAAACAATATAGGCTATTGAAAAATAAATTTGTTAAAAATTTAAAGAACACAAAAATTTTAGAAGAAGAAAATGTTTGCCTCAAGAAACAAGTAGACGATATGAAAAAGAAAGTAACTGTAGATAGATCTGAGGAAATTAATCTACTAAAACAAAGGATTAATAGTCTTTCAGCGGATTTATCGAAATTTACAAAAAGTAAAAAAAGGATTAATGATTTGATTAGAAGTTATAGATATCCAAATGATAAAAGCGGATTAGTCATAATAGAAATACTATTCATAATAGTAATGTTCTTCATAATAAGAAGTTTGTTCATAATAGGAATTTTGTTGCTAATAGAAAGAAAAAGAAACAATATTCTTATTATTCAAAGAAAAATTATATGACTAACCCTAAAGGACCTAAGAAAATATGGGTACCTTAAAAGGATATAATTTATGCTATATATCTCCTTACTTGGAAGAAGCAACCACCACCAATGGTATTTGGACAATGGCTGCTCATGACACATGACAGGCAGAAGGTCTATGTTCCTAGACCTCCAATATAGGCAAGGAGGATCGGTAACTTTTGGAGACAACAATCAGGGTAAAATAATTGGGATCGGCAAAATTATTAAAGATTCTCTTTCGTCTATTGATAATGTTTTGCTAGTTGATGGCTTAAAACTTAATCTAATCAGTATAAGTTAATTATGTGACTATGTGATTCTGGATTTGAAGTATCCTTTAATCAAAATTATTGTCTAGTTAAAAATAAGGATGGTTCCATATTCTTTTCTGCCAAGAGATGAAATAATCTCTATAAAATTAACTTAGACAATTTGAAAAGTCAAAATATTTCATGTTTTTATTAAAAGATAATGAAAACCTTATTTGGCATAAAAAGCTAGGTCATGTTAGCTTTAAACATATTTCCAAATTATTTAGACATGATTTGGTAAGAGGTTTACCAAAGATAAGTTTTAACAAAGATTTCTTTTGTGAAAGTTGTCAAAAAGGAAAACAAGTTAAAACATCTTTTTCATCTAAGAATATTGTAACTTCGTCTATACATCTAGAACTGTTACATATAGATTTTTTTGGTCCAACTAGAATAGCAAGTCTTGGTGGAAAGAGGTATGGTCTCGTGATTGTTGATGACTTTACTAGATTTTGTTGGATATTGTTTTTATGTTATAAAGACAAATCTCTTGAATGCTTTATAGTCTTATCCAAAAAGTTACAAAATGAAAAAGAAATTTCTATTGCTGGAATTAAGAGTGATCATGGTGGAGAATTTGAAAATTAAAAATTAAAAATGTTTTGTGAAGAGAATGAAATTTTCCATAATTTCTCTACTCCTAGAACTCCTAAAGAAAATAGAGTTATAAAGAGAAAGAATAGGACAATTCAAGAAATGGCAAGGACTATGCTATATGAAATGAATCTTCTTACATACTTCTGGGCATAAGCTAGAAATATAGCTTATTATATTCAAAATAGAGTATTTTTGCGACTTATTTTAAATAAAAATCCATATGAATTATGGAAGGGAAGAAAACCAAATATTTCTTACTTTCATCCTTTTGGTTACGAATACACAATCTTGAATATAAAAGAAAATTTGGATAAATTTGATTCTAAGATCAATTCAGGAATTTTTCAAGGTTATTATATTAATTCTAAAGCTTATATAGTTTATAATCTTGTTTCTAGATCTATTGAAGAATCTATGCATATAAAGTTTAATGATGATTCTCATCTAGATAAAAGAGATGATTCTGATAATGAAACTCTATCTGCTCTCTTAGTTAATAACCTAGACGATTCACCACCAGACAATCCATCTGATAAAGTAATAGATAACTCTGAAAATATTAGCTTAAGAAAAGACTGGAGATATAAATCTTCTCACCCAGAAAACTTGATTATAGGAAAAACATTAGAAGGACTGAGAACTAGATCTAAGTTTAGAAGAGAGGCTAATGTAGCATTTGTTTCCGAATTAAAACCTAAGAAAATTGATGAAGCTCTTCAAGACGAAGCTTGGATTTTAGCTAGGCAAGGGGAGTTAAATCAATTTACAAGCAATAAAGTCTGGTCTCTAATCCCTAAACCCTCTAATAAATCTATTATAGGAACTAAATAGGTATTCAAAAATAAACTAGACAAATCAGGAAAAGTAACCCGTAACAAAGCTAGATTAGTAGCTCAAGGCTATAATCAACAAGAAGAAATAGACTATAATGAAACATATGCTCCTATAGCTAAACCAGAAGCTATTAGGATTTTACTTGCATATGTTGTTCATCATGATATGAACTTTTTCAAATGGATGTTGAAAGTGCATTTTTGAATGGTTTTATAGACGAAGAAGTTTATGTAACAACCTCCAGGTTTTGAAGACATTAATAAACTAGATTTTGTGTATAAACTTCATAAAGCTTTGTATGGATTAAAACAAACACCTGGTGCATGGTATGATCGTCTGAGCTCGTTTTTGATTAAAAATGACTTTGTTAGAGGTCAAGTAGACAAAACATTATGTAGAAAAAATATTTAAAATGATTTTATCGTTGTACTAATATATGTAGATGATATCATTTTCGGTGCAACTTCTAGAAAATTATGTTCAAAATTTGAAAATATTATGAAAAGTGAATTTGAAATGAGTATGATGGGTGAATTAAAGTTCTTTCTTAGTTTACAAATTAAACAAACTGAAGAAAAGATTTTTATTCATCAACAAAAGTATATCAAAGAAGTTTTAGTTAAATATAAAATGGAAAATGTTAAACCAATGTCAACTTTTATGCATCCTTCAATCATCTTAGCTAAAGATAAAGATCGTAAGAAGATTGATCAAACTCTTTTTAGAGAAATTATTTGTTCTTTGCTTCACCTAACTGCAAACAGACCTGCTATAATGTTTAGTGTTTATTTGTGTGCAAGATTTCAAGTGGATCCTAGAGAATCTCATTATATTGCTATTAAAAGAATATTGAGATACCTGACAGGTTCTACTGATCTCTGCTTAATATATTACAAAGGTAAAAATTTTAGGTTAATTAGTTATTATGATGCTGATTATGTTAGAGATATAATTGATAGAAAGAGTACAAGTGGAGGTTGTCATAGATTGATAGAAAGAGTACAAGTAGAGGTTGTCACTTTCTTAGTCATAATCTAATTTCTTTGTCAAGTAAGAGGCAAAATTCAATTGCTCTATCTACTGTAGAAGCTGAATACATGTCAGCTGCAAGCTGCTGTTCACAGATATTATGCATAAAGTATTAGTTAGAGGATTATTCAGTCTAAGAAGATCAGATTCCAATCTTCTGTGACAACACAAGTGCTATCAATCTCCTAAAGAATCTAATACAACACTCAAGGGCAAATCATATTAAAGTTAGACACCATTTTATAAGAGACTATGTATAAAGAGGGATCATCAATCTACAATTTGTTGAAATGAATCAACAATGGGAAGATATCTTCACCAAACCCTTAAGTGAAGACAAATTCAAGGAAATCAGACGAAATCTGAATATGGTGATGTTAAATGACCATTCTTCTAAAACTCCATGATCCAGACAATTTGTCCTGAAGAAACTGAAAAGTCGCAAGTTTTCAAACTAAACAGTAACGATAACTTTCACTCAATAGATTAAATTTTATAACTATCGGTGCATCAGTTAAAAACATTACAAACGGTAACTTTTTAAGAATTTGTATAGAAAGAGCAATCATTTCAAAATATGCAACACTTTACACTCTAGAATTTTTGAGAAAAACTTAGAAACCAACTTGTTCAGAGTGTTCTTAATAAAGACGATCCAACGCTCTATTCTAAACATCAAACTCTTTTTATTTCATTTCATATCTTTCTCTTAATATTCTCTATATACTAACCTTGCTTCTTAAATCGAAATACATTTCTCTGTTTAGTGTATATCTTTTACATATTAGAAAATGCCGAAATCTCTTGTCTATAAAAGACTCGTCGATTTCACTTCCTTAAAGAATGCTCAGATGAATATCGAACCTGAGATTTAAGCAGTTGGATGGAAGAACTTCTTTAACATCTGAGAACCAGTGTATCTGAATGAAATATATGAGTTATAGAAGAATGAGAAGGTGGTAGACAACACCTTGGTATTGATGGTAGATGGGTTGTCGGTAATAATCACACAAGATTCCGTGGTGGAGGCTATTAGGTGTTTAAATGAAGGAGCAAAATTGTTAAACAATACAGATTGGATCACTCAAAGTCATATAGACAAAGCCAACATCTATCAACAACTATATGGATTCAGTAATCTAGGGGTCAAGAAGTCTTCAACCCTCATTCCGATAGCTAGGGTTCTTTACTCACTTCTTCTCCATTGTATTCTACCAAGAGCAGGATCAAAGGACGTGGTGACAATGAATGATGAACACTGTCTGTTTCATAAACTCACTCATCAACCTGTTAATCTTTCGTTTTTGATTCTAAAGTACATGATAAAGGCTAGGGAGGATTATCATCTGAAGAGTGGTTCCTTACCTTATGGTATGCTGTTAACAAGATTTTTCAAAGCATCTGGAATCCTACTTGATAGAAGAAACAGAGTAAAGCTAGATGTTAAGAGTGTTATCAATGCCTCTAATATTCACAAAATAGGGATCAAGATTGAAGCAAAAGCATATGAAGATTTCATACCGAAAGCATAATCTAAGAGGGATCTTTCAAAAAGACAAAGCAGGAAAGGAAATGTTCTGTCTGAAAAACAAACAATACCTCGATTGCCTAAAAGAATATCAGCAAAGGTAAAGGTTGAACAATCGTCTGATAAGCCAATACAAGCTAAGACGATTCCAAAGAGGAAGGAAAGTAAGGTTCAACAACTAACTCACTATGTGTCTTCAAAGAGGAAGGATGGGACGCTCTAATCAGAAAGGCTCAAGAAGTTAAGAAGGTCACTAAGAGTAATGACTTTACGACAACAAGAACAGAATAAGCAAAGAGTTCTAATTCTTAGTGTAGACTCTGAGAGTGAAAAGGAGAAAGAGTAACAACAGCAGCTAGCCAAATCAATCGTCTTTATCCCTCAGACTAAACCAGAACAACCTCTGGAGAGACATAAATAAAAAGGAAGTTAGTGTTTAAGAAGAAGAAGCTTCAATAACAACTCCCTTTCAAACTAGTAGAAGAATAAAAGAAGACGAAACCTATTTAGAAGAAGGTTTCATCATCTGATGTTCCACAAAAGACATATACTGTTGAAAAGAAGACAAAAACATTGTCTGAACAGCAGCTAGTAAATTACAACCTTCCTCAACAGATAAAGAAGGAAGATTCGAAGATAAAGATCATAGAAGAATCAACACCTGATCGTAACAGAGGTTCAATTATCATTAGAGAACCTACTAAACATAAAGTTAAGGTTCAAGTTAAACTTATAATAGTAAATGATCAGACGATACATCTTCTAAGTCATGAAGAACGAAGATTATATAGTATTTTGCGAGACAAAAAGGCATAACCATATCCATTGAAGATTACAAAAACTCCTTATACAATCTATCCAGTGACAAGCAGAACGATAATCAAGATTGTACCAAATGTATAACCTAGAATTTCAGCATCGGTAGCCAGCAAAGAAAAAGCGAAAAAGAAGAAATTTCTTGAAAGACGAGAAGTTGATCTCACAGATGACTCAAGTGGCATTAAAGAAAATAGACGATGTATGTCACACAACTCAACCTGCAAGCATCTATGTATCACATCATATATCAAGGGAATCAGGAAGTAATTTTGGAGCATCTATTACGGACGAAAGCTTTAAGGTAGTTGGCTCAATATCAACAGGAAGGTATGAAAGTATCACAATTAAAGGTATCGTTTTTAACTTAGAAACCTTTGTGCATTTGCTCATTCATTTTAAACCCTTAAGTTTCATTCCTTCAGTTAAAACTATCTTCCATCTTCTAGGGCAACCGATTTACAAATTACTCAGACCTAATGATCTTGATATCCCTGATGGAAAATAACCTTTCAAAATACCCTATATTAAAATTATATAATTAGACGATTCACCTAGAAAACCATCTGTCTTTAAGTATATTCATCCACTTAGTGAAATGCTATAAGATCCTACTGTTAATTCAGAGCCGTCAAAAAATTTCATCTAATGGACTAAAGCTAGTTACAAGTAGACGGAAGTTTAGGGAACCTTAGCTAAAACATTGCGAAAATTAATACTAAGGTTGATATACTAGGAGATGCAGAGAAAATTAGAAAATTATTGTACATATCTTTGTATACATATTTTGCATTATTTGTCTAAATATTATTTTTATTTTCTAATATTATGATTATTTGTTATCATCAAAAAGGGAGAGATTGTTAAGTCAAAAAGACTTCACTTCTTTAATTGATTTTGATGAAAGTCATATAATAATAATAATTGAAGTGTGTGTGAACTGTTTTGATGAATTTGTTAAGTGCATAGATAAATATAAGTGGCACAAATGATCAAATCAAGACAATATTTAAGTAAAAGTTGAATAAGACGGATTAGACGAAGTGATCAAGTCTAAGACATCAGGTGAAGCATACGAATCTAAACAAGTCGATGTAATTGAAGAATGTGCTAGAACGTCAGTTAGTTGGAGTTGGTTATAGGACTCAACTAATAACAAACTTTAGAAGACTTGATAAGCAGATTTCTCAAAAAGACCATTAGAGATTTAGGCTATAAATATTAGTTGTAGTCGTAGACTTCAATAAGAATTTTGAATGTACAAAAATACTCAAGAGAAATTCTGTGATCAAGTGCTTAATACTGTGAAAAATATTCTGAGAGAAAAGAAAGAAAGAAAGAGAGAAAATACATCTGTAACGTGAATGTGAAAGGTCAAACAATATCTTTTTGAGAGAAAGAAAGGCTAGAGCCTGAAGAGGCTAAGGAAGTAGATAAAGAATACTTTGTGTAAGAGACCTAAAGAGGCTCTGCAAGTGTAAAAATAACACTTGTAACATTGAAGGAAATAGTGAAGTCTCAGACAAACTCTGAGGATTGGATGTAGCCCAAGGTTAAGGGTGAACCAGTATAAAGCGTGGTGTCATATTCTCTAGCTCTTACCTTTTTAATTTTCTTATTATTAGAAGAATAGATAATATTTTTCGCTATTGCATTACTCATCAAATTAAATGCATTATGTAAACTTGTAATTATCTAAATTTATCAAGAAAATTAAGAAGATTTTAAAGATTCATATCTTAGACAATTTAACACAATTTAACCCCCCCTTCTTGTGTATTTTGCATATTATACGTGATTTCTATATTAACAAGTGATTTACTTCACACTTCCCTTTTTACCAAACCGCAACACACCTCATCAAGGTGATACGATACTCTCAAAACACTTTTATCTTCTACTTGTCATTCTTTATCTCTCAAAACACTTTTATCTTTTACTTGCCATTCCATATCTCTTCACCGTTGATCCACTTAACTCTTCTGTTTTTCTTGAGTCGCGTAAATTCTACTACAGATCAATTTTCATGTCATATGCAATCATTCACTTGCATTTATCATAGATAATCGCTTTCACATTTCAATTTTACCAGACCTAAGTTCCTTTAATAATAATAACAACATCACCTCAAATTCATGAACCTAATAATATAGGTAGGCTACTTTACATTAAACAAAATTCATGCACTCTCTATAACATATTTAACTTCTTATGCCTAAGTCCTATTTCTAGCTGACTCCAATAGTCATTTCTGATTTGTTTAATAGTCATTCATTCTTAGAAATGGAAAATTTAATTTACGCGACATGATTCGATAGAACATCTTTATCATAAGAAGTTTTCTCACCTCAATCATCTACACTGTTTCCATAATCTTTATAAATCAACTATATTCATCATTGCTATTTCAACCATTCTTAATACCTCAAGAAGATTAATTTCATCTGTTCATGATATTTCCATAAATTCAATTACTCTCACACTTTACGTGATCAGAATATTCTTTATAATAAAGCTCAATAAAACAAGAGGCATATTCATTTACTCTTAGATTTTGGTATGTACCATTAAGATCATCACATCTTATATAGAAACATATTTTCAACAGGTCACAAATTAATATCTCACGCTAATGATACTTCAATCGCAATTGATTCTAAACAACATTTGAATATTCTGTGGCTATTCAAAAATTATTTCTCTATAGTAGTTACCATTTCAGCTTAACCATCTAATCCCATACTTGCATTGCGTTACTTTGATTCATCTCATGATTTTATCTATAAGGATCCTATACCATATCCAAATACAGATTTCATATGTGCTCAATACCTTTATCCACCAATGTAACCACATTGTCGGATATTTATTGTAACACCCCATCCCCAACTACCATATGCACGTGTGTCCATGAGATACACGTGTACATGCCTGTCAAAAATGACATGTTAACTATCTCACCTTCACTGTACATAACATGGCATCATACACTAAATCATCAATTACAGATTTTAAAAACCCAAAATGTTATCACATTATATTAAACCATGATTTACATTGTTTAATATAGTACATTATCATCCATGTTTATACAACATTGTCCTATAAACATAAACAACTCAGTACACACCACATACCATAAACTCAAAAGAAACAACTAAGTTCTCAATCCCAGTTGACTAAACTTTGAACCAAATCTGACCGTATCAACTGCACAAAATATGCTTCTACAAAGTCTTAGAAGCTAGGTCATCTCACTCTCGAACCTAAAAAGCAATGGTGCAATTTTGATGAGTTTTGCGAACTTAGCAGAGTAACCATCCTCGATAGTTCACTCATGTCATAAAACAAGATCAATCATAATAGGTAATCACACAGTTCAAGCCATTTGACAAGTATCAAATACTATCACAGATAAATAATTTCTCAGTTACATAGTTCAATCATATAACGACATTCACACAGCTTTACAAATCATTCAATGAAATCAATTTATATGCAGATGCGATTTATATGAGACTCACATTCATTTTTATAATATTGTGACTAGGTGCTTTTATAGTATCCCGAATTATCGGGCTCAGCCAGTCAGTCTGTGATTCAATGATCACAGTGAGCCATTGGCTCGAACCATATATGTGGGAGCTTAAAGCTCTTATCAGTAACACTATCAGTAGCAACCCCAGTCACAACTTCTTAATATTACATGCATCATAATGAAGTGCATGCCACAGTTTAGTTATCAAATTCAATCACTTTCACTAGCATGTAATATAACAGTATATCAGTCATAGTATTAGTTATAGTAACAGTCATAGTAGTAGTGGTCATTGGACTAGGTCCGGCATTCAACTTTTTAGTTGAGAATCAGAAAATCATTTAGGTAGATGCATTCACATTCAATCAACACTTCCAATATCATTTTCAAGCATCAAAACTCCTCGGATTAATATTGTCCAGAATCCAGTACACAATCAATCATATTATGAATCACATAGTTATGCACGTTCCTATATAAGCAGCACTTCAATATCTCAATCCAATATCACAATCATTGAACCTTCATTGTCCAGAATCAACAATCAAGCCTCATTCATTCAATCATTTCGAAACAGAATTTAAACAAATAAGTAATTAAGTGAGACCATCTAGGTTACTCACAGTATGCTCCAAAAAATATTGCCTTCAAGTACCGGTAATGTCTGGATGTTGTTGTTCAATGCATTCCTCTATACAGACAATACATCCACATATCACAATATTGCACAATTATATACTCATTTATGCACATTTATGTATACTAAATATGTATAATGCATGTTCATGACAATTCCGGGTATCTTATTGTAATTTTCATCATTAAATTGATCAGATATCAAATCCTTCATTAATGAAATCTGGTACTTACAATTTGGACCAAAATAAAACAATGTGAAATCAATATCATAACCTAATTGACCATTTCAGATTTTCTA
>JANQBM010000007.1:10495381-10508341 GCA_025594535.1 Erythroxylum domingense
CCCAAAAATTATAATTAAAGCCTAATCACAATAAAAATAATAAAATAAATCCTTAAACAAATCGGGGTCCAACAATTTTCTTATTTATACTGTCAGTGAATAGGTAGTTTCTCCTTTCTCTCAATCTATTGTTTGTTAGGTTTATTCTTAACGTGTGTAGCATTCTATTAAGGAACCTCCTATTGGATAGGACATGGATCCGACCCATTCTACTTCATCTCCAGATTCCTCACACTACTTGATGCACTACTTGATGCTAGCCTTTACCTTCCTATTGCTCTTCGTAAAGGTAAACACACATGTGTTTACCCTATTTCTTCTTTTGTATCTTACCATGCTCTAGCTCCCTCCTCCATGTCTTTTGTAGCTTCCTTAAACTTTGTTGCTGTCCCAATGTCCTTTATTGAAGCACTGGCTCATGACGGATGGCAAGCTACAATGAAAGAAGAGATGATAGCTTCAGAGCATAATCATACTTGGGATCTTGTGCCTCTTCCTTTAGAAAAACGGGCCATTGGCTATAAATGGGTGTTCACTATTAAAATGAACCCTGATGGTTTTGTTGCTTGATTAAAAACTCGGTTGGTTGCTAAAGGATATGCTTAGACATATAAGGTGGATTATTATGAGACTTTTCTCCAGTTGCAAAACTTTCTTCTGTCTAATTTTTTATCTTTTTAGTTGTCACTTACAATTGGGAACTTCACGAACTTAATGTGAATAATGCATTCTTATATGGGGATTTATGTGAAGAGGTTTACATAGAGCAACCACCTGGATTTGTTTCTCATGGGGAGCCAGGGAAAGAGTGTAAATTAAGAAAGTCTTTGTATGGCTTGAAGCAATCTCCTTATGCTTGGTTTGGAAGATCCAATACTGTAGTGATTGAGTTTGACTTGTAAAGAAGTGCATATGATCACTCAATATTCTTTGCATCATCTAGTTATGGGCACATTTTAGTAGTTGTATATGTGGATGATACAGTGATCACTGGAAGTGATGAAGCGAAGGTCACAAGACTGAAAGCATTCCTTGGGACTCATTTTCAGACAAAGGATTTAAAACCATTGAAATTTTTTTAGGAATTGAAGTTTCTTGCAGTCATAAAGAGATATATCTATCTTAAAGAAAATATTGCCTAGATTTATTAAATGATACTGGTTTTTTTGAGGCAAAGGCATGTGATTGCCCCATGATATCAAATGTGAAGTTAAAAGTTGAAGATGGAACTTGCTTGAGAATCTCGAAAAGTATAAGAAGATTATGGGAAAATTGAATAGGGACTAATTTTTTTAAAATATTTTTTATAAAAATATAAAATAATTTATTTTTTAATTAGATCAAGGTCTAGGTTGCCTAGACCCAAGCTTACCCAAGGCCCAACTCCTCTAAATAAAACGATGTTGTTTTACTTAGAATAATTAGACCTCGAGTTTTCTAGGCTTGCCCATTGAAAACAACTAAAATTAGGCGCATAAGCTAAAAATTGCCATCCCTAAAATTGAACTATCTTACTATCACTCGTCTTGATATTGCCTTTCCAATAAGTGTTGTAAGTTAGTTCATGTCATCTCTTAGAACCTCACATTGAGATGCAGTTATTCATATTTTGAGAAATCTTAAAGGTGTGTCAAGACATGGCATCTTATATCGAAATTATGGTCACCACACTATAGAAGGTTTCACAGATGCTAACTATGCAGGAGATCTTTCAGACAGGCACTCTATCATAAGTTACTGTGTTTTTGTTCTTGTTTCTTTGAAGAGTAAGAAACTGAGTGTTGTATCCCTACTAAGTGCAGAATTTGAATATAGGGCCATGGCACAGACTAAGTGTGAACTTATATGGCTACGTCATTTAATTAGTGAGATTGATTTTGTTTAGTCTAAACCAATGAACTTATGGTGTGACAATGAAGTAGCCATTTATATTGCAAATAATCTTGTGTTTCATAAGAGAACCAAGCATATATAAGTCAATTGTCATTTTACTCAAGAAAAGGTAGAAGATGGATCAATCTCAACTTAACATGTCAGAAAAGGGAGCCAATTATCTAATGTGTTCACCAAAGCATTACCGGGGAATTGGGTTAATTATATTTGTAACAAGATGAGAATGATCAATAGCTATGCTCTAGCTTGAGGGGGAGTGTTACATAATATAGTAGCCATTATAGCTATTACAAACTATTAACATAATCATATGGATTATACAACTAATGTAAATAACATAGTCATAGGGATTTTAACATGATCATAGGGATTACTTTCCTAGTTTAGCCTATATATGCCTATAGAAAAACCCGTATCATTGTAATAGAATACACAAAAAATCATTCTTCTCATTCTCTCATAAACCTAGAAAATCCCCTAAAGATATGCCAAACATTCTCTCCATAACAAAATACCAAATTAAGAAAAAATAATAATAATCCAAATAATAGTCTTCTTGGATGAGGGAAGTGGCCTTTCAGCTGATATTTCACATCCAAGTTGGCTTATAAAGCTTCCTTAATTATCTCCTTAATTATTGTGTAGCAATCTCGCAAGTCTGGGCCGGATCAATGCAGTAGCATTTACTTCTGGGCTGATTTTAGACCTCTTCTAGTCAGAATCACAAAAAAATCAAAACATGAAAGTTATATTTCTCTTCGTGGGGCTTTCCAGCTCCATTTAAATCATCTCAATCTAAGTTTGTATGTGAAAGTTATGAACTAAATACAAAAAAGTGTCAAAAATATCCAGATTCACTAAATTATCTCGTTTTGCTCCTTTTGCTTCCATAACACACCTAAATCAAAATATACTCATAATGAATACTTGTAAGCGAGGAATAAACATAAAATACTAAGTATTAGTGGAGAAAAATACAATATTATACTTCTTATCGATACTCAATCCTAAGAAATTAAAAAAATAAGAAAAGAAGGAAGTTTGGAAGTAAAGTAGAAGATACATCAATCCAAACATTAATTTCTAGTTTTCTTTTGTGGTAAAAATGGAACTAAGCATTAGGTAAAATTAAAAAAAAGTAGTTTATGTCGAAGATTGTTTTTTAATTTTTATGTTAACAATAAAGGAGATAAAGGGAAAAAAAATAAAATGAAGAGATTCCAAAACTAATAAAAATAATCCTAATAAAGAGAAGCTTTTACCTCATTTTTTTATGCAATAAAAGCTGAACTGTACCTCTGAGCACTGAGGTTCAGCAGGAAAGGGTTAATCTTCGCTTAAGCAAAGTTAGGGGTTCAAACCCTGCTTGTGAATACAACATTGTTAAATATTTAGTGGTAATACTAAACAGCTCCTTAGGGGTCTTACAAGGCACAAACAAGGATTAATCTAGACGTGGTAATAGTTTAAAGGTGCCTCTAATAATTTGAATCCACCAAAAATACCTAGAGTGTAAAAAAAAGCTTAATTGCTTTAAAAAAAGCTTAATTGTAGTTTGCAAATACGAAGTCGGTATTCTATAGAGATATTTATCAGATGACCTATCATAGGCCGGAACCCAATCAGTCACGTTAACTTGTTACTGAAAGTCAGGTGACCTCAAGCCCAAATTTATTTAAAATAAATAAATAATTCCTCATGTATTGATTTCAATCCAGCAATTTTAACTTTCCAAATAGGATCCACTTAGCTCTCTTTCAATCAATTGAAGAAATTTAAGAAAACCCAACAATTATTTCTACACAAACATTAGATTTTGATACAGTCCATTCCTTAAAAGCATCAGACTTAGACTCTTACAAATGAGAAGCTGAGGGTTGGCTATGTCAGCGCTGCTGCCGGAAGGTTGCATAGAGAATGTACTCTCGTTGACAGGTCCTCGGGATACTTGGCAATTGTCAGTTATATCATCTCGGTTCAGGTCTGTGGCAGAATCCAATGGTGTTTGGCAGAAACATCTACTTTTGGATTATCGATCAATAATTGCTAGATCCACGAATCCCTCTATGCTCACACGCTTCTCTTCTATGAAGGACCTCTATTTTAGCTTCTGTGACAACTCTATTCTCATCGACGACGCTAAGTTGGTAAATTCTCTCCTCGCTTATTGATATTTTTCCATGTTTCAAATGATTGTTTACCCTCCAATATTTATTTCTTTCATCTGTACTTGTAACAATTTTTGATTGATCGGTGGCATTCTCAGCTTTTCATTTTCACGTGGCAATTATATTTTCATTCCAGTTTATTAGTTATTATGACTGAATAATAAAATATTTTCTTTTATCATACATAATTTGTTTATGAGAATTCTTTATGGGATTGCAGAGTGTAGATGCTTTTATCTTCTATCAGTTTGCATCATAAGCTAATGGGTTTACTTCTAAACATAATCAAAGTGGTTAACGCAATAAGGGTCGTAGATCTGTCTAATTTGGTGCTTACATAAAGAAACCTGTTGATGAGATTAATTTTGGGCATTAGTAACTCTGGTCAATTTGTTCTTCCCTCGAAATTCAGATATTGATATTATTTTAATCAGGTCTAGTGTCTATTGGAACCAATGATACTTTTTTTATCCACCTATGATTGTGGTGGACACTCAATTCAACAGATTATATATCTCTCTTGATACTGGAAGATGCTTCATGATTGTAATTGTTTGATTTTTTTTTATTTTTTGGGTCTCATTGTTGGACCTTCATCTGTATTTATTTCGCGTCCTATGTTAGATGTGTATGCCTAGTAATGACTCATCTATTTTCTCCATGTCATTTGAATTTGAAGAGCTTTTCGTTGGACAAATCAACTGGGAAGAAATGTTACATGCTCCGTGCAAGGAACCTAGTGATTATTTAGGGTGATACTCCTAGGTATTGGAAATGGACTTCTGAACCTGAATGCATGTATATCTATTTTCCTCTAATATTGACTACATTGACGGTCCAATTCTTCACCTTTTTTAGTAACTTGTATATATTGTTGACATATTCTCTTGTTATTCTTCAAACAAATTTGGTGAAGTAGTTGAACTTATTCAAGTATGTTGGTTGGAAATTTGTGGCAAAATTAGTGCTTCTTTGCTGTCGCCAGCAACATTTTATTTAACCTCCTTAGTTTTTAAATCAGCTACTGAAACCTATGGATTTGATTATCCAGCTTTAGAAGTATCAATGGGACTTGCTGGAGCTGAATGTTGCATATGATCTGTTTATTTGGATGGCCCTTATAAAAGATAGAGGACAGATGGGTGGTTTGAGATTGAATTGGGTGAATTCTATAACAACAAAGGTGAAGAAGGGGAAATTGAAATGATTGTATTAGAAATTAAAGTTCTTAACGGGAAAAGGGGACTTATTATTCAAGGTATAGAAATTAGGCTTAAGGAGGGTAAATGAATTAAATAATGGACAAAAAAGGGGGGAGTTGAGTGGCTAGAACTAGAAGATTGAATTTGATGCACCACTTGGATAAGTGACTTGAGATTGGGAATTGAAAATGTACCTGTATTAGAAGTTAAAGGTGGGTTGTATTATATACTTGTGGCAAAGGGTTTTAGTTTTTTTATTAGTATGGTATTTTTCGTAAGATAAGAGAGCTTCAGTCATTTCTACAGTAATTATGTAAAGTATGGTTTCTTGTCACGTTTTCCCTAATCTTTTACATCTGCCTTTATATGGAAAATGAGATCAATGATGATTCACCTCATCCATTGATGTTTCTTAAGATTCTTCATATAGATTTAGCGATAAAGAAAGAGTGGCAGAAGGCTTCTGTTTAGTCCTTTGCTAGACAATGTCCACACACGACAGCTTTAAATCCTTGTTCTACCTTCTTCACATAATTTGTTTATTGCGTACTTATCAACTCACCAATTTGTAAGTTGATCACGTATAAAGATATTAAATAAAAAGAGAATTAATTCAATAAGTTAAGGCTTACCGACATCAATAACACTGTTGATGTCAATCGAACATTTTATTAGATTAATGTTCATAAAGACTAGGGCAGATAGTTAATGGGTATATAAGATTTGATTTAAATGACTCTCTTTAGCTTTCAGTCTTAAATCTCAATCTTCAGTTTTAACTCTCTACTAGTTTCCTAATTGAGAAAGAACCTATGATAAAATCCACCAGGATCTTATTAGCCATAACGGCATATCATGATTATGAAATCTAGCAGATGGATGTCAAAACTGCATATCTCAATGGGAATTTACAGGAGGATGTGTATATGATACAACCTGAGAGTTTTGAATCCAAGAGATTTCCTAATCAAGTATGCAAGTTGCAAAGGTCCATTTATGGACTTAAGCAAGCGTCACGAAGTTGAAACATCCGTTTTGGTGAGACAATTAAAGAGTTTATAAAAAATGTGGATGAACCATGTGTCTATAAGAAGGTTAATGGGAGTACAGTCGTTTTCTTAGTACTATATATGAATGACATATTGCTAAATGGAAACGACATACCTATGCTACAGCCTGTAAAGATCTGGTTATCCAAAAACTTCTCTATGAAGGATATGAGAGAAGCATCTTATATTCTGGGAATAAAGATCTATAGAGATAGATAAAAAAGGTCACTTGGATTGTTCCAATCCACGTACATAGATAAAGTGCTAAAGAGGTTTAGCATAGAGAATTCCAAGAGAGGATGCTTACCTATATCGCATGAGATTTCTCTCATACAGAGTATGTGTCCAAAGACACAAGAAGAGAGAGATAAAATGGATTTTATTCCATATGCTTCGGCAATTGGATCAATTATTTATACGATGCTATGTATTAGACCAGATGTTTCTTATGATTTGAGCATAACGATTAGGTTTAAGCCTAATCCTGGTGAGGGTCACTGGACAGTTGTGAAAAATATCTTAAAGTACTTGAGAAGAACTAAAGATGTTTTCTTAGTCTATGGGGGATATGAACTGTGAGTTCAAGGATATTCAGATGCTAGTTTCCAGTCAGATCACGATGATAGTATATCATAGTCAAGGTACATCTTTATTCCAAATGGTGGTGTAGTATATTGGAAGAGTTCCAAACAACCAAGCATTGCAAATTAAATGACCAAAGTAGAGTACATTTCAGTGTCAGAGGCTGAAAAGAAAACAGTTTGGATCAAGAAGTTCATCACTAAACTTAGAGTATCTCCTAGCATTGTTGAGCTTATAGTATTGTATTGTGACAACAATGGTGTTATTACGTAAGCAAAGGAACCCAGGTCTCATCAAAGGTCCAAACATGTACTCAGGAAGTTTCACTTGATCAAGAAGATAGTAGAGCGGAAAGACATAGCATTGGAGTGAGTTCCCACTGAAGAGAATCTAGCAGATCCTCTTACTAAGCCATTGTCTCAAAAGAGACATGATCGACATATGGATGGATATGGTATTAGATTCATAAGGGATTGGTTTTAGTGCAAGTGGAAGATTATTAGTTTATGCCCTTGCAGCCAATCAATTGGATGCAAATCAATGTATGACATTATTTTGAATTAATGAAAAGGCTTTATTTATCTTTATTTATTAATTTAATTAATATTTTATGTTTTAATACTAAAAGTAAAATTCTTGGAATAATTACTATATAATTGAAATTATGATGAGATCATAATTATGAGATTCAATTTACACTTATGTATTATTTCTAAATGTTTCTAGTTGTAGTTTCATCAAGACGGGATATTGTGGCAACGGTAAAACTAGCACACATTATGTTTCTTTCTTATGAAGAAACTAATTGATCTCATAAATTAAATTATAGAAATACTTAAACTAATGTGCAGGTGATTATTAGAGAATAAGTCACTGAATTGACCCGATTATGAGAATTCCGAATGGAATATTACTTATGCGTCTATGGATTATCTTATAATGATGGTTGTATAATTGATTCTCAGATTTGAGATTACCAAGGTATCTCGTGTGGAAATTACTGTTTTGAGATTACCAAGGTATCTCGTGTGGGAATTACTGTATTTTGATGCTATTTATGAATCGTCGTAGTAATTAGATACAGTATGAACTATATGTAGATAGTTGAGTAAGTCAATACAAGATTCATCACTCTAAATTAATTAAAGAGAATATTCTACTGTTCTTGATTAATAATGATTTATGGAATTCTCTGGCCAGAGTGAATTGATATTTGAAAAAGGTGTTTTCAAATTTTAATTATAAATTAATTACTAATTAACAAGAACGACCATGATAAGAGTAGACGCTGTATCCATACTCTGTCTAATTAGAATATTGAATGACTTAAAGGATTAAATTATACATCATAGCCATGCATGGACAGATTAAGTCAATCACTTTGACATTTATGATATTTGGGTAATCATGACATGTTGCTAAACGTCAATCATGATTTATGATTATGAATTGTTTAATTGGAGAATTAAAGGTAAATTAAAAGAAGTTTTAATTTATCTACTTTTAATTGTGAATTAAAATTGTAATTTATAATCATTGCCAAATTATTAAGAACCTAATGAGTCACACATCAAAGAGAAATTTGTGAAAGAAAAATCAACTTAATTAAGTTGGACTTAATTATAAAGTTTGAGAAACTTTGGGGATCAAATATGAGATATTTGATTTTATTAAAATCAAATTAATTAGAATTAGAATTTGATTTCAATTATAATTAAAGCAATTTAATTTTAATAAAAGATTTTATGATTTTTTTATTTAAAAAGGGAGTAACAATAGAAAACTAGCCCTTTTTTGTCTTTTTCCTTTCAAATTAGTCTTGAGAATTGCTCTGTGGATACTATCATAGGTTGGACATTTGAATAGCTTGTGATTGATCAATCGGAAATAGTTTCAAAGTTTTTTTTGAAGACAAACAAGGTATAATTTCTAATTTGTTTTCATTTTATTTAAGTTTATTTAATTATCAGTATTCGCTCTGAATCCGTAAAAATTGTTTGTTTTTTCACTGTGTCCATGATTCGATCACGATTGGATCCCACTAAAAACAATATAAGCCACCTTGAAGTGGAATTGAGTGGTTTATTTTGATTTTAAATTTTAAAAGAGAAAGCAGAAATTGAAATGAGTAAAGAAAAAGGTGATCCCTAAAGTCCAATCTCCTACCTATATTACTCAGTTTTGTCCCATAAACCTGTGCTCCTTTCTATACAAGACCATATCGAAAGTGTTTGTCAACCAGTTGAAACCACACCTGGATAAGATAGTGGCTAACACGCAATGCAGTTTCGTCCCGGGTCGTCACTTGATTGACAATGTTATTATTGCTCAAGAGATCATCCATTCCATGCGTCACAAGACCGGTAAGATAGGATATTTCGCACTGAAAGTGGATCTGAAAAAAACCTATGATCGCTTGAACTGGACGTTCCTGCTTGATACCCTCCAGGAAATCGGTCTTCCCCACCACCTTATTAGTGTCATTATGAGATGCGTGACTACGCCCACAATACAGGTGACGTGGAATGGTAAGCTATAGACTCCTTTCCATCTGACCCGAGGCATTCGCCAAGGCGACCCCATTTCGCCTTATTTATTTGTGCTCTGTCTGGAGTGCTTGGGGCACCTTATTGCCCAAGCAGTGGACCAAGACCTGTGGAAGCCGTTTAAGTGGAGCCGTACAGGACCGGCCGTCTCACATTTGTTTTTTGCTGATGACCTTATCCTGTTTGGTTAAGCCACAAATGTGTAGATCACAACGGTTTCGAGAATCCTAGCAGAATTCTGCCAGGTTTCGGGACAATAGGTGAATCGAAGCAAGTCCAAAATATTTTTTTCTAAGAATGTTCCTATAGAACGAGCACATTGGATTATCCATGAGTTGTAGGTACATTGCACGGACAACCTTGGGAAATATCTCGGCGTGCCTGTGATCCATGAGCGAACCAGAAGGCACACGTATCAATACATCCTAGATCGAGCACAACAAAAATTAGCAGGATGGAGAGCGAAGAATTTATCCTTAGTGGGCCGTGTAACCCTGACCCAGTCAGTTCTAGCCTCCTTTCCGATATTTATGATGCAAACTGTCTGATTGCCATGACAATTATGCGAGGACTTGGAAAAAATCATGCGATCCTTCATCTGGGGGTCATCCGCCAGCCACAATAAAGTCCGCCTAGTCAACTGGGCGGCCATTTGTACACCGAAGCAGTCGGGTGGTTTAGGGCTCAAACGTGTTCGTGCAATAAATGATGCATTACTAGCCAAATTGGGTTAGGCGTTGATCACTTGGCCATTAGTTTTATAGGTTCAGGTCCTACGAGCAAAATATCGGCTCAATCTCAATCCAATTCCAGATTGTTTACCGAAATCGAGAGCTTCGCATATATGGCAGGGAATCTCTGCTATGTGGGATTACGTACGACAAGGCATGCTGTGGCAAATAGGTAATGGTCAACGGACCCGCTTTTGGATCGATCCATGGCTACTCAATTGGGGTCCCCTTGTCACACAAACAATGTCACCTCTTCCTGATACTATGCTATCTACTCCCGTCCAAGCGTATGTGGACATGCGTGGTAACTGGAACTAGGATATGATTAGGCCTTATCTTCCTTCTTTAATGTGTGAGATCATCGCTGACATGCGACCCCCGGTTGGGAAGTTTACGGTAGCCACAGCCTATGAATTAATTGTCAACTTGGACCCCACGCTGTAGAGTCTCATCTGGACAGTGGTATGGAAATGGGCGGGTCCACAACACATTCGCAGCTTACTGTGGCTTCTGGCCCAAAGGAAATTGCTGACTAATCAACAGCAATTTGTTAGACATCTCACTATAGATAACAATTGTAACCACTGTGGACAGGCCGAGATCTCACTGCATGCACTAAGAGATTGTCCCCGAGTGGTTGTGTTCTAGCGCACTTTTAACCTCGAGGAAATAGTGGCCAATTTTTTTCAGCAGGTTGAGGATAGGTGGCTGGGATCAAATATTACTCAACATAGAGACACTAGTGTCGATGTCTGGGCCACCGTTTATGGTGTCGTTTGTTGGTTTCTTTGGCAATGGCAGAATCGAAGCATATTTGAACCAGAGTTTGTCTGGCCGGGGGCATGACATCGCGTTATTTTAGATTATGTTCAATGGATAGCGAAAGCTCAGGAAGTGACCGGCCGAGTTATATCGCCATTGGGTTTGCCTTTAGGGCATGCAGTGAATTGGCCACCACCGCAGGATGGGTGGATCAAATTAAATACAGATGGAGTTGTGCACCTTAGGACTGGGCGGCGTACAGCTGGAGGGTTACTCAGGGATGCCGCTGGGGAATGGTGTGGTGGGTTTGTCACATATATAGGCTGCTGTTCTTCGTTAACTGCCGAGCTAACAAGGGTGCAGGAGGGCCTCCGCCTGGCGTGGAACTTGGGCCTCTGACAACTCATCATCGAGTCAGACTTGCTAGAGGTTATTAATATTCTTTCTTCTTCGACTGATTGTGTGACCGAGGTTACTTTCTTGGTGCAGGTTATTTGGGAGATGTTAGGTCGCAATTGGGTCATTCGCCTTCAGCATGTGTATCGAGAAGGGAATCAGAGCGCTGACCAACTGGCCTCAATGGTAGCATTCGCCAGTCCCGATCTGCATGTCCTGTCCGACATTTCGCCTGCTTTAATACCGTGGGTTTGACGAGATAATCAAGGAGTGTGTCCTCTAGGTGAGGGGAGCATCAGTGTTTTTTAGTTCCTTTGTTTCCTTTCCATTGTATACAATATATATATATATATACCGATATTAATTTATCTATCTTACCGAAGACTTAACCGCTAAGATAATTAAGAATCCTATCTCTCTATATATAAGCCGACCGCTTTGCTCTCTTTGTCTTTCTCTCTGTTTCATTCACTGCATATTTCTATACAAGGATTGGACTTTGATACAATCCATTCCTTAACTGCAACAGATTCAGACTCTTACAAATGGGAAGCCGAGGGTTGGATTTGTCAGCGCTGCCGGAAGGTTGCATAGAGAACGTACTCTCTTTGACAGGTCCTCGGGATACTTGCCGATTTTCGGTTATATCATCTCGATTCAGGTCGACGGCGGAATCCAATGGTGTTTGGCGGAAGTATCTACCTCTGGATTATCGGTCAATAATTGCTAGATCCACTGATCCCTCTATGCTCACACGCTTCTCTTCTATGAAGGACCTCTATTTCAGCCTCTGTGACAACCCTATTCTCATCGACGACGCTAAGTTGGTAAATTCTCTCCTCTCTTATTGATATTTTTCCATGTTTCAAGTGATTGTTTACCCTCCAATATTTATTTCTTTCATCTATAAACAATTTTTGATTGATCGGTGGGATTTTCAGCTTTTCATTTTCACGTGGCAATTATATTTCCGTTCCAGTTTATTAGTTATTATGACTGACGAATAAAATATTTTCTTTTATCATACATAATTTGTTTGGGACTGCAGAGTGTAGATGCTTTTATCTTCTATCAGTTTGCATCACAAGCTAATGGGTTTACTTGGAAACGTAATCACAGTGGTTAATGCAATAAGGGTCGTAGATCTGTCTAATTTGGTGCTTACACAAAGAAACCTGTTGATGAGATTAATTTTGGGCACTAGTAACTCTGGTCAATTTGTTCTTCCCTCGAAATTCAGATATCGGTATTATTTTAATCAGGTCTAGTGTTTATTGGAACCAATGATACTTTTTTTTTATCCACCTATGATTGTGGTGGACACTCAATTCAACAGATTATATGTCTCTCTTGATACTGGAAGATGCTTCATGATTGTAATTGTTTGATTTTTTTTGTTTTTTGGGTCTCATTGTTGGACCTTCCTCTGTATTTATTTCGCGTCCTATGTTAGATGTGTATGCCCAGTAACGACTCATCTATTTTCTCCATGTCATTTGAATTTGAAGAGCTTTTCGTTGGACAAATCAACTGGGAAGAAATGTTACATGCTCCGTGCAAGGAACCTAGTGATTATTTGGGGTGATACTCCTAGGTATTGGAAATGGACTTCTGAACCTGAATGCAGGTAT
>JANQBM010000007.1:10532416-10551782 GCA_025594535.1 Erythroxylum domingense
TACCGAAATTTTTATAAAATCTATTTCACTTATAATTAACATTTTATTCTTATGCAGGAAAAGTCTATGGGCATGAGACCTACACCCCCGTCAGCTATTTCTGCACAGTCACACTAAGAAACATGACGGTGTGACATTTGTCAATAATCGTTGTAGAGAACTCAATGTATGTGCAATTTATGATTTAATATTAATAATGCTTAATAATTATCACTTACTAATTATAAACATTACTTTCTAATAGGACCAAATACAATAAAGCATTGAACGACGGTCTCAACAATTAGAAGATGTTGATGACACTGAAACTTTTCTTAATGCAGTGGGTGGTAGGGACCGTTGTGGGAGGATATTCAGCTTAGGTTCATTTGTGAACACTTGTTATTCACAATCCTCCATGTCCAGTACAGTAGCATCTGCTAGGCAGTCCACCACCAATCAAGTGGAAGCACTTGAGAGCACAGTGCAGACATTGTCGACTCAGTTGTAACAAACATTGGAATAGTTGCAACAGAGGATGGCATAAGAACAACAGTCGATGCAGTTCATCTTTTAGCTTCGTCAAGAGGTGGATGAGTTGAAGCATAGGGGCCAACCAGAGCATCTGCCATCTCCGAATCAATATTGAACTTTTGGTCATTTAGTTTGTATTATAAATACATATTATTTACATTGAAATGTTTTTATTGTCAATTAAGATATTTTAACTTTTAATCATTAACGAAAATTTCTATTTCAGCAAATTAAATATATACTATAAATTTATAAATATTAAAATTACGCATTAACCATAATTTAAATATAATGACAATTTATATTATATATTTTTTAAAAATTAAGTAATGCATTTACCGATGGATAGAAATGTCCATCGATAAATACATGACCAATTACCAACAATCCATGAGTTCTTCGTCGGTAATGGTAGAAGGAATTACCGACGGAAACCCATATCTGTAGGTAAAGATTTTAACAAATATACCGACGGTAAGTTTTTTACCATAGGTAAATATTCCAATGTAACAAAACAGTCGTCGCTAAATGTTACCGACGTTCAAGCACAGAGTAAACTGTCAGTATATTTACCGACGGAAAGATAATATTCCGATAGTAAATTTACCGACGGTAATAAATATACCATCGGTAAAGTTATCGACATAATATGCTTTAACCATCTGTAAGTATTAGCTACGGCCAATTCTATGACACTTTCGTCTGTTGGAAACTTTTGTCGCTAATATTTATTACCGACGAAATGATTGTGTTTTCCATAGGTAATTTTCATCGCAAAAAGGCATTTTCCTTGTATTGTTTTCTCCACTGAACGTATGCCAACAAGCTATTTTTCCACCGAATGTTTGCCAACATGTCGTTTTTTCCTCTAAAAGTGTGCCAAACCTTGCTAATGGGCTTTATCCACATCGAATATCTCCAAATGGGCCATTTTCTACATCAAATGAGTGCGAATGGACTTTTTTCCACCGAAGGTGTGCAAAGAAGCTGTTTTTCCCACCAAAAGTGTGCCAATAGGCTGTTCTCTAACTAAAATGGGTTGTTTTTCCCACTGAATGTGTCCAAATGGACTGTTTTCTCCACTGAATGTGTTCCAACAGGTTGATCTCTCTAGCAGAGATGTGTCAATGGTTTTGTTTTTCCCACCAAAAGTTTGCCAATGGGATGTTTTCTGATCGAAGGTTCCTAGCATTCATGTCAACGGGTTGTTTTGTGACTAAAGGTGCAAAGTAACCTTGCGCATGGGTGGCTTTTCCCATTAAATGTGCCCAAGTAGGTTGTTTTTCCATTGAATGTGTGCCAATAGGCTATTTTTCCCACCAAGGATATCTTGATTGACTGTTTTTCCCACTAAATGAGTCCCAATGTACTATTCTCTCCATTGAATGTGTGTCAGATCTTACCAATGGGCTTTCTTCCCACCAAATGTCTCGCAATGGGATTTTTTCCACACTAAACATGTGATAACGGACCGTTTTCTCCACTAAAGATGAGCCAACGGGTTGTTTTTCATATCAAAAGTGTGCCAATGGGCTTTTTTTCTAACTAAATGTCTCCCAATGGACTACATTCTCCACCGAATGTGTGCCAATAGCTTGTTTTTTCCACCAATCATGTGCCAACAAGCTATTTTCCCATTGAAAGTGTCCCAACAGGCTGTTTTCTAATCAAAGGTGCCTAGTGAACTTGCCAATGGTCTATTTTTCCTATCGAATGTATCCCAGTGGGTTATTTTCTCCATTGAACGTGTGCCAACGGGCTAATTTTTCCACCGAATGTGTGCCAATGTGTTATTTTTTCCCTTGAAAGTGTGCCAAAGGGCTATTTTCTCACTAAAGGAACCAACAACCTTGCCAATGTGTTGTTTTTCCCACCGAGTGTGTCCTAATGGGTTGTTTTCTCCACCAAACATATGCCAACAGGTTGTTTTCTCCACCAAACGTGTGCCAATAGACCATTTTCCCTCTGAAAGTGTGGCAATAGGCTATTTTCCCACCAAAAGTGTTCCAATGGACTATTTTCTAGCCAAAGGTGCCTAGCAATTTTGCCAATGGACTATTTTTCCCACTGAATATGTCCCAATGGTTTGTTTTATCCACTAAATGTGTGCCAACGAATTGTTTTCTCCACGAGACATGGGCTAATATACCTTTTTCCTACTAAAAATGTGCCAATGTTCTATTTTTTTATCGAAGGTGTGTAGGGACCATTCCAATGGGCTGTTTCTCCCACCGAATGTTTCCTATTGAAGGTGCCCTGAGACCTTGCAAATTTACTATTTTTTTGCACCAAATGTCTCCCAGTGGGTTGTTTTCTGTGTTAAACATGTGACAACGGGCTATATTTTCCACTAAAACTATGCCAATGGTTGTTTCTCACCAAAGGTACCAATCGACCTTACCAATGGGTTTTTTATTCCCACCGAATGTGTCCTAGTGGACTAATTTTCCACCGTACGTGAGCCAACGCCCTATTTTCTCCACCAAAGGTTTGCCAACGACTGTTTTTCCACCAAAAGTGTGCCAATGGGTTATTTTCTCCCAAAAGATATCTAGTGACTTTGCCATTGGGTTGTTTTTCCTACTGATTATGTCCTAAAGGGCTATTTTCTCAACCGAATGTGTGCCAATAGGTTATTTTTCCCACTAAATGTCTCCTAATGGGCTATTTTCTACACCAAATAAGTGGCAACAAGCTATATTTTGCAATGAATGTGTTTCAACAGGCTATTTTTCCCACTGAAAGTGTGACAATAGGCTATTTTCTCACCAAAGATGCTCACTCATCTTATGAATGGGTTGTTTTTCCCACCAAATGTGTCCCAAAGGACTATGTTCTCCATTTGTATGCCAACGGGCTATTTTCTCCACCAAAGGTATGCCAACGGGTTGTTTTCCCATCAAATGTCTACAAATGGGTTGTTTTCTCACCAAAGGTGCCCAATCACCTTGTCAATGGGTTGTTTTTCTCACTGAATCTATGCTAATGAAATATTTTCTCTACCGAACGTGTGCCAATAGGTTGTTTTTCCCACCGAATATATCCTAATGGACTATTTTCACTACTGAATGTGTGCCAATGGGTCATTTTATCCACCTAAGGTATCCTAATGAAATGTTTTTCTCACAAAAAATGTGCCACTGGGTTGTTTTCTCACTAAAAGTGCCTAGTCACCTCGCTAATGGGTTGTTTTTTTTTGCCAAATGTGTGCTAATGATGTAATATCTAATTTCCTAAAACATATGTAGGGTTCAACCCTCGATCAAGCAATATATATACATGCATAATATTAGCATTCATATACGAATTGAAATTTGTACACATTATAAGTTAGCATATGCACTCATTTGACATGTCCTGGGGTATGAAAGCTGTTAAGTGAACATGATGTGAATTATGAATTGATATTTCTTGAATTTTTGCATAATTGGATTTCAATTGGTAAATTGGAATTAAATGTTATTGAATGGGAGATTAATGAATTAATGTGTACATTTAAATAGGAAAAATGCCTAGTGGTAGGATAATTTGAAACATAAAAAATTAAGTACTAAGCCTATACTTTTGTGACAAATGGACCAGTAAATGAATGACAAATGGACCAATTATTATGTCACAAGTGGAGTAGTTATTAAGAGACATGTGGACTAATCATTTAAGTGATAAACGGTAACTAAATGTGTGGATTAGTGGCAACATCTTTATTAGGCAAATGGCATTATATGCCTTAAGACATATGGCCTTGTAAGTTGATGACACCTAGCTTGTTGAAGGGGCAATTCCAATAGCCATGTTTTTACTTCCTTCATTCTCTTCTCCACTGAATATTGCTTCAAAATTTTCTCTAAATTTTGGTTAAACCATAGTTAACTTGTTGCACGAAAACCATATGTTAATCCTTCACAAAATATCCAAGAAACTAGTTGCATGATACCTTCATATTATTGTCCAAAAATAACCTTGTTTTCACCATAAGTTTTTGTTAATTTTTGCTTGCATAGAGACTTGGTTTAATTTGAAGTTTTGTGTTCAACTGGAAGTCTAATAGGTAAGATGATATGTGCTAAAAAATGTTGTATGAACTTGGAACTTTTCTACTTATGTTTGGAGTTTGAAAATCATGGAATTATGGGTTGAATTATGGTTGAATTAGATCTAGATTTGATGTATTAAAAAGGTGTACTTATGTTAAAGAAAGATGTCAATATAGTGTTCATGAATTGGGAAAGAATTAAGACTATTTACATGACATTGTATGATAATTTCTGGTTTAATTTGTTGATACATGAAAGACTATGATTTGTAAGTTGTTAATTGATTAAGTTTGAGCTGAAATTGAAGATGATATTAACGAGGAATTGGGGTATGATTCAGGCCTAATAAAGGTATAATTGATGAACTATAAAGAAGATGTTTTAACTTTGATATAAAGATGTCAAAAATATGGAAAATGTGTAGGAAAAGGGCAGGTCACTATCGTGGCACCCATCTTATGATCGTGGACAGTTGCAGTAGTTTGATTTATGCAATAGTTGAACCAATTAAGGACAAGGTACTTAACTATGACGCATTTGCACTTGATTGGGAATTAAAATGAACCTAATTTGATTTTGGAAATTTTGGTCAAATGTGTAATAAGTTTTGATTGATAAGTGATGTTATACCTTAAGGAAAAGAATCTTTGATAACAATGTGTCTAAGTTTGGAATGAAGGAGTATTAAAGGAATGAAGATGTTCATATGAATGCAAATGAATTCCAAAGGTTATAGATAATGCCTTAGGAATGAATGAATGAGAATTGGAATTATGTGAATACTTGTAATCCAATTGTCACACTTCCATTATGTGAATACAAAATAATCTATATACATGAGGAATTAACAAAATTAAAACTAATCTAATTGTCACACTTCCATTTGTCTCTTATTTCTATATTTTTTCTTAGTCCAAAATACTCCAAATTTTCAGAAATTTTTGAAATATCTAAAATATCATAAAAAATGCGAAAATAATTTTAATACACACCAATTAAATTTTTTTCAAAGCAAATAATCCATAATTCACATTTTATTCGCATTAAAAATCACTTATACTCAGAAAATGTCAATGAATGCATGTACAATTATTTTAATGAGCGTCAACATTATTCATGTGTATGTGTATGCCACATGATGCATGAAATACACTTCTAAATTCTTAGTAAACTCTTATATGCAGTATCCTAGGATTCTAGCCCCAATCGCGAGATAATGGGATGTTACAATTTTGCATATAGCACCGAGCTCCGTGATTTCTATATCTAACTAAGCCTAATTAGGACAATATCTGTATCTTTATCTAAAGGCGCTCGGTCACAACAAATAATAACAAAAGTGGAGCCTCATAAGCATCTGCATTAGTATATGATTATGAATCAAATTCTAAAATTGTGATGATAAATTGATATGCCATATCTTTGTATCTATTGATAATGTGTTTCATTGGGATATGCGTAATCTGAAAGAATATATGAAATATGTGACATTGATTATGTATCATTAAGATGAGGAGTGTTGTGAATTTTATTATGTGTGAAATAATTTGTGTTTGACTTGAGTGAGATCATTAATGATGGTTCACTCACTGAGTTGACAAAACTAATCAAAATTTCAACGTAACTTTTCAGGTAAAAGATAGAAGACCTAGTTCTTAAGATTCTCTAGAAGAACATTTTGGATTAAGATATAGATCAAAGGTTTGTCAGCTAACGTATGAGGAATCGTAGACTATTTTTTATAGTTTTCTTATGTCATGTAGAATTTTTGTATAAAATCTTGTAAAATTTCAAATGTTTTGGTAATGTAGATATTTGTTTTAATGAACTAGAGTGTAAATCATGTTTGCAATGAAATGAAAAGTAGTAGTTGAGGTTTTTAAGTATTGTGTTATTCTTTATAATGCCATATAAGAGAACATGACTACTCTTACATGCAATTATCAGAGGATATGTACTTAAATGTCCTCTGGATGTTTTGGTATATACTCTATGGTAGTGGGGTGTTGCAAATGAGAAGTTTTTCATCGAATGTGTGCCAACGGGCCATTTGTCCCTCTAAAAGTGTCCCAATGGGCAGTTTTCTCTGTCTAACTTATGGGAATGGGATATTTTCCCATAAAAAGGGTACAAATAGGTTATTTTCTCCACCAAACGTGGGCCAATAGGTTTCTCCACCGAACGTCTGCCAATGGGCTATTTTTCCTACCGAAAGTGTTCCAGTGGTGTTTTCTCACTAAAGTTGCACAGGCACTTTGCCAATGGTTGTTTCCCCCACCAAATGTGTCCTAATGCACTATTTTTTCCTCCAAATGTGTGCCAAAGTGTGGTTTTCTCCACAGAGCTTATGCTAATGGGCTATTTTTCCGATCGAAAGTGTGCCCAATAGGATGTTTTCTCATCGAAGATGCCTAATGATTGAGATAATAGGTTGTTTTATCATCGAAGCTGTAGAACAATCTTGCCCATAGGTTGTTTTTCCCACTGAATGTGCCCAAATAGGTAGTTGTCTCTATCAAATGTGTGCCAATGTAAAGTTTTTTACACCAAAGGTATCCCAACCGGTTGTTTTACCACCAATTGTGTCCTAATGTACTATTTTCTTTACCAAACATGTGCCAATAGGCTATTTTTTCCATCAAATACATGCCACCGTGCCATTTTTCCCTCTAAAAGTGTGCTGGACCTTGACAATGGGTTTTTTAATCTAAGGCACGTAAATACCTTGCCAATGGGCTATTTCCCACCGAACGTGACTGAACTTATGCCAACAGACTATTTTTCGACCAAAATTGAGCCCATAGGTTGTCTTCCTATTGAAGATGCCCCGCAACCTTTCTAATGGGTTGTTTTGTCCACCAACTATGTCCCAGTGGGTTATTTTCCACATTGAACATGTGCCAAGGGGTTATTTTCTCTAGCGATTGTGTACCAACAACTATTTTTTCCACCAAAGGTACATTAATGGGTTCTTTTTCTAACTAAAAAAATGCCAACGGACTGTTTTCTAACTAAAAGTATCCTATGACCTTGCTAATGGGTTGTTTTCCCACTGAATGTGTGCTAACAGGTTGTTTCTTCCACCGAATGTGAGCAACAATACTGTTTTTTCCACTTAATGCCATTTTTCCCACTGAAATTGTGTCAATGTGCTATTTTCACTACCGAACTTGTGGCAGTGAGATATTTTTCACACCAGAAGTGTGTCAATGGGTTGTTTTTCCCACCAAAAGTGTGCTAATAAGTTTTTTTCTCACTAAAGATGCCTAACAACCTTGCCAATGGGCTGCTTTTTCCTACTCAATGTGTCCCAATGGATTGTTTTCTTCACCAAATGTCTTCCAACAAGTTGTTCTCTCTAGCAAAGGTGTGCCAAAGATTTGTTTTCCTATCAAAAGTGTGTCAATAGGTTGCTTTCCCACTGAAGGTGCCTTGTAATGTTTCCGATGGGCTTTTTTCCCATGGATTGTGTCCTAATGTGTTATTTTCTACACCAAAAGTGTATGAAAGGGCTATTTTCTCCATCGAACATGTGCCAACGAGCTATTTTTCCTACCAAAAGTGTACAAATAGACTATTTTTGAAATGAAGGTGCCCAACGACCTTAACAATGGGCAGTTTTTCCCTCTAAATGTGTCCTAAGGGACTATTTTCTCAATTGAATGTGTTCTAATAGACTGTTCTCTCTAGCAAAGGTGTGCCAAAAGTTTGTTTTTGCCACCAGAAGTGTGCCTATAGGACGTTTTCTCATCGAAGGTGCCTAGTGATTATGCTCTTGGGTTGTTTCTTACCCTTTGGTTGTTTTTCCCACTTAAAGTGCCCAAATAGATTATTTCCTCCATCAAATGTGTGCTAATGGACTGTTTTTCCCATCAAAAGTAAGTCAATGGGTTGTTTTTCCCACAGAATGTGTCCCAATGTACCGTTTTGTTCACTAAATGTGTGCCAATAGTATGTTTTTCCACCAAACATGTACCAACTTGCAATTTTTCCCTTTGAAAGTGTGCTCGACCTTGCCAATAGGTTTTTTCTTCACCATAGGTACGGAATGACCTTGCTAATGGGCTTTGTTCCCACCAAATATCTCCCAATCGGCTATTTTCTACACCATACTAGTGTGAATGGGCTATTTTCTCCACCGAAGGTATGCAAACAAGTAGTTTTTCCCACTAAAAATGTGCCATTAGGTTGTTCTCTAATTCAAATGGGCTGATATGTCCAAATTGACTGTTTTCTCCACCGAATGTATTCCAACGGGTTGATCTCTTTAGCAAAGATGTGCAAATGATTTGTTTTTCCCACCAAAAGTGTGCCAATGGGATGCTTTCTCATCAAAGTGCCTAGCATTCATGCCAATGGGTTGTTTTGTCATCGAATGACCAGAGTGACCTTGCGCATGGGTTGCTTTTCCCACTAAATGTGTCCAAATAGGTTGTTTTCTCCATCAAATGTGTTCTAATTGGTGGTTTTTTCCACCAAAGGTAAGCTAATAGCTATTTTTCCCACTGAATGTGTCCCAATGTACTGTTGTCTCCACCGAATGTTTGTCAACAGTTGTTTTTCTACCAAATGTCTGCCAACGTGAATTTTTCCCTCTTAAAGTGTGCCAAACCTTGCCAATAAGCTTTTCTCCACCAAACGTGTACTAATGGGCTATTGTTTCATCAAATGTGTGCCAACGCGTCATTTTTCCCCCTAAAAGTGTGCCAACGGGTAGTTTTCTCTGTCAAACTTGTGGCAACGAGATATTTTACCCACAGAAAGTGTGTCAATAGGTCGTTTTCTCCACCAAATGTGGTTTAACGAGTTGTTTTATCCACCAAACATGTTCCAATGAATTTTTTCCTACTGAATGTGTTCCAATGGGCTATTTGCTCACTAAAGGTGCACGAGCACCTTGCCAATGGGTTGTTTCTCCCATCAAATGTGCCCTAATGCACTATTTTTCCCACCAAAAGTGTTTCAATGGATTGTTTTCTCATCGAAGGTGCCTAGCGAGGTTCAATGGGATTTTTTCCACTGAATGTCTCCCAATAGGCTATTTTCTCCACTAAACATGCACCAATGGGTTGATTTTTGCACTAAACATGTGCGAATGACTATTTTTCCCATTGAAGTCTACCAATGGGCTGTTTTCTCAGTCAAAGCATGTCAACTGGCCTTTTTCCCCTTGAAACTTTGCCAATGTGTTATTTTCACATTAAGGTGCCCAACGACCTTGTGAATGGGCTGTCTTTTCCCACTGAATGTGTCCTAATGGGTTGCTTCCTCCACCAAAAGTTTGCCAATAGGCTTTTTTTCCATCGAATATGTGCCAATGGGCCATTTTTACCTCTAAAAGTGTGCCAATGAGCTGTTTTCTCTACCTAACTTATGGCAACGAGATATTTTTCCCACCAAAAGTGTTCCAATGGGTAGTTTTATCCACCAAAGGTGGGCCAACGAATTGTTTTCTCCACCAAACGTGTTCGGTTATGTTTCCTACCAAAAGTATTACAATCGACTGTTTTCTCACCGAAGTTGCCCAGGCACCTTGCCAATTAGTTGTTTCTCCCATCAAATGTGTCCCAATGCGCTGTTTTCTCCACCAAACGTGTGCCAATAGTTGGTGTTTCCAACTGAAAGTGTGCCCATGGGTTGTTTACCCACTAAAGGTGCCCCATAACATTTCCGATGGGATATTTTTTGCACCAAATGTGTCCTAATGTGCTATTTTCTACACCGAATGAGTGTAAACAGGTTGTTTTTTCAACTAAAGGTGTGCCTATAAGCTGCTTTTCCCACTAAAAGTGTGCCAATAGTCTATTTTCTAACTGAAGGTGCCCAACGATCTAGCCAATGGGTTGTTTTCTTAATGAATGTATCCCAATTGACTATTTTCTCTACTAAATGTGTTCCAACAGTTTGCTTTTCCCACAAAAAGTGTGCCAATGGGATGTTTTCTCATCAAAGGTGCCTGGCTATCGTGCCATTAGACTATTTTTTCATTGAAGGAGCAGAGCGATGTTGCCCAATAGTTGTTTTTCCTACTGAATGTGCCTAGTTATTTTCTCCATTGAATGTCTGCAACGAACTATTTTTTCCATCAAAAGTAAGCCAATGGGTTGTTTTTCCCAATGAATGTGTCCCAATTTACTATTTTTTTCACCTAAGGTAAACAAATGGGTTGTTTTTCCCATCGAATGTATCCCAATGTAATATTTTCTCCACTGAATGTATTATAGAGGCTATTTTTCTACCGAACGTATGCCAACTTGCCATTTTTCCCTCTAAAAATATGCCAGACCTTGCCAATGAGCTTTTTGTTACTAAATGTACTCAGCAATCTTGCGAATGGGTTTTGTTCCCACTGAATGTCTCCTAATGGGCTATTTTATACACCAAACAAGTGCAAATGGGTTGCTTTCTCCGTCAAAGGAGTGTAAACAAGTTGTTTTTCCCTTCAAAATTTTGCTAATAGGTTATTTTTCCCACTAAATGTGTCCCAATGGATTGTTTTATCCATCGAATGTGTTCTAACAGGTTGATCTCTTTAGAAAAGGTGCGTCAATGATTTGTTTTCCCACCAAAAGTGTTCTAATGGGATGTTTTCTCATCTAAGGTGCCTAGCAATTATGCCAATAGGCTATTTTGTCATCGAAGGTGAAGAGCGACATTGCCCATAGGTTGCTTTTCCCTTTGAATGTGCCCAAATAGGTTGTTTTCTTTGTCGATTGTGTGTTAATGGGCTATTTTTCCTACCAAAGTTAAGCCAATGGGTTATTTTCCCATAGAATGTGTGCAAATGTACTGTTCTATCCATTAGAATATGCCAATAGGCTGTTTTTCCACCGAATGTTTGCCAACTTACCATTTTTCCCTCTGAAAGTGTGCCAAACCTTGCCAATAGGATGTTTTCTAACCGAAGATTCCCATCGACCTTGCCAATGGACTATTTTTCCAACTAAATGTGTCCTAATGGTTTGTTTTTTTCATCATACGTGTGTCAACGTACTGTTTTCTCCACCAAAGGTTTGCCAACATCTGTTTTTAAAGTGTGCCATTGGACTGTTTTTCCACTAAAGGTGCCCAGTGACCTTGCCATTGGGTTGTTTTTCCCACCAAATGTCTCCTAAAAGGCTGTTCTCTTAACTAAATGTGTGCCAATAGACTATTTTTCTCACCAAATGTCTCCCAATGGGTTGTTTTCTACACCAAATATGTGGCAATGGGCTATATTTTCCACCGAATGTATTCCAATGGGCTATTTTTCCCACTAAAAGTGTACCAATGGGCTAGTTTCCCTCTTCACCAAACGTGTGCCAACAGGTTGTTTTTAAACCGAATGTGTGCGAAGTTGCCATTTTTACCTCTAAAAGTGTGCCATACCTTTCCAATAGGCCATTTTCTAACTGAAGGTGCCTAATGACCTTCCTAGTCCACTATTTTTCCACTAAATGTGTCCAAATGATTAGTTTTCTCCATTAAATGTGTTCCAATAGACTGTTTTCTCCATTAAACGAGGGCCAACAAATCGTTTTTCCCATTAAAAGTGTGTCAATGGGTTGTTTTCTCATCGAAAGTGTGTAAGGACCTTTCCAATGGGCTATTTTTACCACATAATGTTTCCCTCTGAAAGTGCCCAGAGATTTTTCGAATGTACTATTTCTCCTTCCAAATGTTTCATAATGAAATGTTTTCCACATCTAACGTATGGCAACAGGCTATATTTTCCTCTAAAAATGTGCCAATGGATATTTTCTCACCGAAGGTACCAAGCCACTTTACCAATGGGTTTTTGTTCCCACCAAATATGTCCCAATAAACTATTTTTTCCACCGTAAATGTGCCAATGCCCTGTTTTCTCCACCAAAAGTTTGCGAATGACTGCTTTTCCCACCAAAAGTGTGCCAATGGGCTATTTTCTCATTGAAGGTGCCCAATGACCTTGCCATTAGGCTATTTTTCCCACTGAATGTGTCCCAAAGGGTTGTTGTCTCAACCGAATGTGTGCTAACAGGCTATTTTTCCCACCGGATATCTTCCAATAGGCTATTTTCTGCACCAAACATGTGACAACAGGCTATATTTTCCACCGAACATTTTCCATCGGACTATTTTTCCCACTAAAAGTGTGTCAATGGGTTGTTTCTCACTGAAGATGCCCAACCATCTTACAAATGGGTTGTTTTTCCCATCAAATTTATCCCATAATGCGTATAGGCTATTTTGCTTAACGGGTTGTTTTCCCCACTGAATATGACCCAATGGACATTTTTCTCCATTGAATGTGTGCCAACGGGTTGTTTTTCATACCAAATCTATCCCAATGGACTATTTTCTCCACCGAACATGTGCTAATGGGTTGTTTTCTCCACCTAAGGTATGGCAATGAGATGTTTTTCCCACCAAAAGTGTGCCACTGGGTTGTTTTTACACTAAAGGTGTCCAGCGACATCATCAATGGTTTGATTTCTCCACCAAACATGTGCTAACTGATTGTTTTTTCCACCAAATGTGCACCAACGGGCCATTTTTCCCTCTAAAAGTGCACCAACAGGTAATTTTTTCTGTCGAACTTGTGGCAATGATATATTTTCCCCACAAATTGTGCCAATAATTGTTTTCTCCACCAAAAATGGGTCAACTGGTTGTTTTCTTCACCTAACGTGTGCCAATGTGTTGTTTTTCGAACCAAAACTGTTCCAATGGTGTGTTTTCTCACCGAAGGTGTATACGCATCTTGTTAATAGGCTGTTTCTCCCACTGAATGTGTCCTAATGCATTTTTTTTTGACCGAATGTGTGCCAGTGTGAGATTTTCTCTACCAAACTTATGCCAACATACTATTTTTCCCATCGAAAGTGTGCCAATAGGTTGTTTTCCTATCGAAGGTGCCCCATAACCTTTCCAATGGGCTACTTTTCGCACCAAATGTGACCCAAAGGGCTATTTTCTACACCAAACACGTGCCAACAAGCTATTTTTTCTACCAAATGTGTACCAAAGAGTTGTTTTCTACATCAAAGGAACATCAACGGTTGCTTTTTCTAACAAAATATGTGCCAACAGATTCTTTTCTAACTGAAGGTGCGCCATGATCTTCCCAATAGGTTACTTTTCCTAGTCAATGGCCCAATGGGATGTTTCCTCCACCGAACGTGTGCCAACGGGTTATTTTCTCAACCAAAGGTAAACTAATGGGCTTTTTTCCCACCAAAAGTGTACCAATAGGTTGTTTTGTCATAGAGGGCACCCAGCAAGGGGCCACTGAATGGGCTTTTTTCCACTGAATGTCTCCCAATGGGTTGTTCTCTCCATTAAACATATGCCAACAAGATGTTTTTTGCACTGAATGTGTGTCAATGGCTAATTTTCCCATTGAAGGTTTTCCATTGGATTGTTTTCGCACTGAAAATGCACAACAATCTTGCCAATGACCTCTTTTTCCTACCAAATGTGTCCTAACAACCTTTTTTCCACTCAAAATATGCCAACTGGCCTTTTTTCCCCCTGAAAGTGTGCCAATGGGCTATTTTCTCATTGAAGAAGCCCACTGACCTTGTGAATGAGTTGTTTTTCCCACCGAATATGCCCCAGTAGGTTGTTTTCTCATCCTAATGTTTGCCAACAAGTTGTTTTTCCCACCGAATGTGCACCATTGGGCCATTTCCCTCTGAAAGTGTGCCAATGGGCTATTTTCTCTATCGAACGTATGGCAACGAGATATTTTTCCTACTAAAAGTGTTCCAATGGTTTGTTTTCCCACCGAAGGTGCCCCATAAACTTTCCAATAGGCTACTTTTCCCACTAAATGTGACCCAAGGGGCTATTTTCTACATCAAACATGTGCCAACGGGCTATTTTCTTTACCAAATATGTACTAACGGGTTATATTTTCTCCATCAAAGGAATCTCCAACAAAAAATGTGCCAACGAGTTGTTTTCTAATGGAAGGTGCCCTGCGAACTTGCCAATGGGTTACTTTTCCCAGTCAATGTGTACCAATGGGATGTTTTCTCCACCGAACGTGAGCCAACAGATTGTTTTCTCAACCAAAATGTGCCAGTAGACTATTCTCTTACTGAAGGTGCCTCAAAACCTTGACAATAAGTTGTTTTCCACACCAAATGTGTCCCAATGGGCTATTTTCTATACCAACCATGTGCCAACTGCCTATTTTCTCAACCAAAGATTAGCAATCAATCTCTTTTTCCTAACTTGTTTTCTCATCGAAGGCACCTAACGAGGGTCAATGGGCTTTTTTCCACTGAATGTCTCCCAATGGGTTGTTTTCTCCACTAAACATGTGCCAACGAGCTGTTTTTTGCATTAAATGTGTGCCAACGACTAATTTTCCTATTGAAAGTTTGCCAGTGGATTGTTTTTTCACTGAAAATGACTAACGACCTTGCTAATGAGCTGATTTTCCTATCGAATGTATCCCAACGGCTGTTTTCTCCACTCAAAATATGCCAACGGGCTTTTTTCCCCTGAAAGTGTGCCAATGGACTATTTTCTCAGTAAAGAAGCATAACAACCTTGTGAATGGGCTATTTTTCCAACCGAATGTGCCCCAGTGGGTTGTTTTCTCAACCAAATGTTTGCCAATCGATTGTTTTTTCCACCGAATTTGCGTCACTAAACCATCTTTCCCTCTGAAATTGTGCCAATGGGTTGTTTCCTTTTTCGAACATATGGAAATAGGAGATTTTACCATTGAAAGTGTGCCAATGGTTATTTTCTCTACTAAAGTTGGGCCAACAGATTGTTTTCTCTACTTAACATATGCCAATAAGCTATTTTTCCAATCGAAAGTATTCCAATAGACTATTTTCTCGCCAAAGGTGCCCAGGAACCTTGCTTATGGGTTGTTTCTACCATCGAATATGTGCCAATGTGTTGTTTTCTCCACCAAATGTATGCCAATGGGCAGTTTTTCCCACCAAAAATGAGTCCATGGGTTGTTTACCCACTGAAGGTGCCTGCAACCTTTCTGATGGGTCGTTTTCCTACCAAATGTGTCCCAATGTGTTATTTTCTACATCGAATGAGTGCAAATGGGCTGTTTTCTCATTGAAAATGTCAAACGACCTTGCCATTAAGCTATTTTTCCCACCAAATGTGTCTCAACTGTTGTTTTCTCCACTCAAAATATGCCACGGGGCTTTTTTCCCCTGAAAGTGTGCCAATGGGCTATTTTCTCATTGAAGAAGCCCAATGGCCTTGTGAATGGGCTATTTTTCCCATTGAATGTGCCCCAATGGGTTATTTTCTCAACCAAATGTTTGCTAACCGGTTGTTTTTTCCGCCGAATGTGTGCCAATAGGCCATTTTTCCCTTTGAAAGTGTGCCAATAGGCTGTTTTCTCTGCCGAACATATGGCAACGAGATATTTTGCCACCGAAAGTGTGCTAATGGTTGTTTTCTCCACCAAAGTTGGGCCAACGGGTTGTTTTCTCCACCAAACATATGCCAATAGGCTATTTTTCCAATCGAAAATATTCCAATCGACTATGTTCTCACCGAAGGTGCCTACGAACCTTCCTTATGGGCTATTTATCATACCGAATATATGCCAATGTGTTGTTTTCTCCACAAAATGTATGCTAATGGGCAATTTTTCCCACCAAAAAGTATGTCTATGGGTTATTTACCCACCGAAGGTGCCCACAAGCTTTCCGATGGGCTGTTTTTCCCACCGAATATGTCCCAATGTGCTATTTTCCATATCGAATGACTACGAATGAACTGTTTTCTCCTTTAAAGGTGTGTCAACGAGCTATTTTTCCTACCTAAACTGTGACAATAGGCTATTTTCTAATTGAAGTTCCCTAGCGACCTTATCGATGGCTTGTTTTTCCCACTAAATGTGTCCCAATTGACTGTTTTCTCCACCGAATATGTTATAATAGATTGTTTTCTTTAGCAAAGGTGTGAGACCAGTTTGTTTTTCCCATCAAAAGTGTGTTAATGTGATGTTTTCTTATCAAAGGTGCCTAGTGATCGTGCCATTGGACTGTTTTGTCATCGACGGTGCAGAGTGACCTTGCCCATTAGTTGTTTTCCTTACTAAATGTGCCCAAATAGGATATTTTCTTAATCAAATGTGTGTAAATGGGATGTTTTCTTATCGAAGGTACCTTGTGATCATGCAAATAGGTTGTTTTGTTAACGAATGTGCAGAGCGACCTTGCCTATGGACTACTTTTCCCACTGATTGTGCCCAAATAGGTTATTTTCTCCATTGGATGTGCACCAATGCGCTATTTTTTCCACCAAAGGTAAGCCAATGGGCTATTTTTCCCACCGAATGTGTCCTAATGTATTGTTCTCTCCATCGAACGTGTGCAAACAGACTATTTTTCCACCGAATGTGTGTTAACTTGCCATTTTTCCCTCTGAAAGTGTGCCAAACCTTGCTAATGGGTTGTTTTCTAACCAAAGGTGCTTAGCGACCTTGCCAATGGACTATTTTTCCTATTGAATGTGTCCCAATGGTTTGTTTTTCCATCGTACGTATGCCAATGCCTTGTTTTCTCAACCAAAGGTTTTTCAACGACTGTTTTTCCCACCAAAAGTGTGCCCATAGGCTGTTTTCTCATAGAAGGTGCCTAGTGACCTTTCCATTTGGTTGTTTTCTTCCCACCAAATGTGTCCCAAAGGTTGTTTTCTCATCCAAATGTGTGCCAACAGACTATTTTTCCCACGGAATGTCTTTTAGTAGACTATTTTCTACACCAACCATGGAATAACAAGCTATAATTTCCACCGAATGTGTTCCAGTGGGTTATTTTTCCGATTAAAAATATGCCAATGGGTTGTTTTCTAATTGAAGATGCTGAGCCATCTTGCAAAAAGGCCATTTTTCCCACTAAATGTGTCCCAATAGATTAATTTCTCCAATAAACATGTGCCAACAAGCTGTTTTCTCCACCAAAGGTATGCAAACAGGTTGTTTTTCCCACCAAATGTGTGCAAATAGGATGTTTTCTCACCAAAGGTGCACAATTACTTTGTCAACGGTTTTTTTCCCACTGAATATGTCCTAATGGACTATTTTCTCTGCCGAACATGTGTCAACAGGTTGCTTTCTCCACCAAAGGGATGCCAACAAGATGGTTTTCCCACTAAAAATGTGCCATTGGGTTGTTTTCTCACTGAAGGTGCCTAATGACCTAACCAATAGGTTATTTTCTAATCAAACCGTGTGCTAACGGTCTCTTTTTCCACCAAACGCATGACAACGAACCATTTTTCCCTTTAAAAGTGTGCCAACAGGTAGATTTGTCTATCAAAATTATGACGATGATATATTTTCCCTACCAAATGTGTGCCAATAGGTTGTTTTCTCCACCAAATATAGGCCAACGAGTTGTTTTCTCCAACCAACGTAGGTTAATGGGCTATTTTTCCTACGAAAAGTGTTGCAATGGGTTGTTTTTTCACCGAAGGTGCCCAGGTACCTTCGAAATAGGCTGTTTCTCCCACCAAATGTGTTTTAATGCATTATTTTTTTCCACCAAACATGTGCCTGCGGGTGGGTTTCTCCGCCGGATTTATGCCAATAAATTATTTTTCCCACCGAAAGTGTATCCATGGGTTGTTTTCCCACCGAAGGTAGCTATAACCTTTCCAATGGACTATTTTCCCATCCAATGTGTCCCAATAGGCAATTTTCCATATTGAACATTTACCAACGGGCTATTTTCTTTACCGATTGTGTACTAACGGGTTGTTTTCTCCACCAAAGATACATCAATGGGTTTTTTCCAACCAAAAATGTGCCAACTGACTATTTTCTAACTAAAAGTGCCACGTGACCTTGCCAATGGGTTGTTTTTCCTATTGAATGTGTCCCAATGGGCTATTTTGTCCACCAAACCTATGCCAACGGGCTATTTTCTAGACCAAAGATAAGCCAACGTGCTCTTTTTCTCACTAAAAGTTTACCAATGGGTTGTTTTTTCATTGAAGGTGGCCAAAGAGGATCAGTGGGCTTTTTTCCATTAAATGTCTCCCAATGGGCAATTTTCTCCACTACACATATGCTAATGGGATATTTTTTGCACCGAACATGCGCTAATGACCATTTTTCCCATTGAAATTGTGCTAATGGGCTGCTTTTTCACAGAAGGCACTCAACGACCTTATCAATAGGCTATTTTTCTTACCAAATGTGTCCTAGAGGATTGCTTTCTCTATCAAATGTGGGCCAATGCCTCGTTTTCTCCATTCAAAGTGTGCCAACGGGCCTTTTTTCCCCCTAAAATTGTGCTAACGAGCTATTTTCTCATTGAAGGTGCCTAACAACCTTACGAATGGACTATTTTTCCCACTGATTGTGTGCTAATGGGTTGTTTATACTAATGAATGTGTGCTAACAGACTATTTTTTCCACCGAATATTTGTCAACAAGCCATTTTTCCCTCTGAAAAATTGTCAACTGGTTGTTTTCTTTGCTAAACTTATGGCAATGAGACATTTTTCCCACTCAAAATGTGCTAATTGGCTATTTTTTCGCACCTAAAGAGTGCCAATAAGCTATTTCCTTACTGAGGGTGCCTAACGATCTTAACAGTGGGCTAGTTTTCCAACTGAATGTGTCCTAATGGAATGTTTTTCTGCCGAATATGTTCCAACGGGTTGTTTTCTATAGAAAAGTTGTGTTAATGATTTGTTTTCCCACCTAAAGTGTACCAACTCACTGAAGGTGCCTAGCAATTGTGCTGTTGGGTTGTTTTGTCACTGAAGGTACAAAGCGACCTTGCCCATTAGTTGCTTTTCCCACTTAATGTGCCCAAATAGGTTATTTTCTCCATCAAATGTGTGCCAACGAG
>JANQBM010000007.1:10596371-10609494 GCA_025594535.1 Erythroxylum domingense
CACCTTCGCGGGGCACGGATCCGGATATCACTGTCGATATCGGGTTCGGGTCCGGCGGGAGTTGGGGTGTTACATTGAATCTGCTGTTAACGTGCCTAAAGATAGGTTTAAAGAGAAGAACATGAAGAAGCTTAATCATGGCAAAAAGCAGAGTTTTAATAAACCAAACTCCAAAATTTAGAAGTCCAAAGGTGTGTGCTTTGTGTGTGGTAAACTTGGTCATAAAGCTTATCAATGCTTTCAACGTCAAGGTGCATAAAGCTTGTCTAGAAACAGCCTATTCCACAAGCTAACTTGGCTAAAAATGATGATATCATTGTTGTTGTTGAGGCTAATCTGGTGGTTAATAAGGCTGATTGGGTGCTTAATACTAGAGCCTCAAGACATTTGTGCACCGAAAAAGACCTATTTCATGATTTCCAAGAGGTTACTGATGGTGAATGTGTCTACATGGGCAATTTTAGTATTGCTGGAGTCCTCGGTAAAGGAAAGATTTTACTCAAGCTGACTTCTGGCAAAGCTTCATCTTTAAATAATGTTTTGTATGTTCCTAGTTTTCATAGGAATTTAGTTTCTGGTTCGTTATTGAATAAGACTAGTCTAAAACTTGTGTTTGAATTTGATAAGGTTGTACTATCTCGTAATGGGAAGTTTATAAGGAAGGGATATCTCACAGGGGATCTTTTCGTACTCAATGTTGAATCTGAATTAGGGATGGTAATACCTTTGCTTTTGCTTATATTGTTGAGTTCTCTAATTTGTGGTATGGTAGACTAGGACATGTGAACATTGCCTCGATTAAAAGACTTAGAGAAATGGAACTAATACTTGCAATAAACACCAATGAATTCTCTAAGTGTCACACCTGTGCTGAGGCCAAGATTACTAAGAAATCTTTTAAATTTGTCACAAGTAGAAAGATGAAACTTTTAGAGCTTATTCATTTGGACTTAGCAGATTTCAAGAATATCATGAGCAAAGGAGGTAAAAAGTATTATGCGACTTTTGTGGATGACTTTTCAACGTATACTAAGGTTTACCTTCTAAGAACTAAAGATGAGGCTGAGGACATGTTTTTTAAATTCAAAGCAGAGGTGGAAAACCAACTTGACAGAAAAATCAAGAGAGTAAGGTCAAATAGAGGTGGTGAGCATAGCACAAATTTTCTTAAAAATTTCTGTTAGCAAAATGGTATAATACATGAGCTTAGTGCACCTAACACTCCGCAACAAAATGGTATAGAGGAAAGAAAAAATAAAACCCTTAAAGAGATGATGAATGCTATGTTGATAAGTTCCGGTTTGCCTGATAATTTGTGGGGAGAGACCACACTCTCTGCTTGTTATATTCTCAATAGAATACCACATAAGAAATTAAATAAAACTCCTTATGAGTTGTGGAAAGGATTTGCCCCTAATTTGAAATTTTTGAAAGTGTGGGGGTGCCTAGCTAAGGTTGGTTTACCTAACTTCAAGAGACCTAATATTAGGCCTAAAAATTTTGATGTTGTTTTTGTTGGTTATGCTCAAAATAATGTACCTAATAGGTTCATGTCTTTAAATGATAATTCTATTTCTGAATCAAGAGATGCTGAATTTTTTTAGAATATTTTTCTTTACAAGAAAAATGAGTCTGTGAGTTTGCGATCTAATTTTGAAATTGTAAATGATTATCATATTTCTATGCATTATGATATTGTGCATACTGCTGCTTCTGTTAATAATGAGCTAGATGTTGAACTTAGGAGGAGTAAGAGGCGTAGAACTGAAACTAGTTTTGGACCAGATTTTATTACGACTTTCCTAGTTAAGATTGAGAACTTTGATGTCATAACTGATGACATTGTGTCAGTATTTCTTTTAGATGATGACCCTAAGACTTATAAAGACGTTGTAATGTCCATAGATGCTCCTTTTTGGAAGGAGGCCATAAATAGTGAATTAGAATCCCTTCAAGCTAATTGTACATAGGATCTTACTGACTTACCTAATAGATGTAGACCTATTCGTGGTAAATGGGTGTTTAGAAGGAAACGTAGACATGATGGCTCCATTAAAAGGTTTAAGGAAAGGTTTGTGTTGAGAGGTATTGATCATAAAAAGGGGATTAACTACTTTGATACCTATTCATCTGTGACTAAGATTGCCACTGTTTGTACTCTAATAGCCTTAACTGCCATCCATGATTTAGTTGTGCATCAAATGGATGTAAAAATGGCCTCTTTGAATGGAGATTTAGATGAAGAGATATATACAAAGCAACCCAAAGGCTTTGAGGTAACTAGTTAAGAAAACAAGGTTTGTAACCTTAGGAAGTCCTTGTATGGTCTTAAGCAAGCTCCAAAATAGTGGTATGTGAAATTCAATAACATCTTGACTCAAAATGGTCTTATTGTTAATGCTTCTAATTCTTGTGTTTATTTCAAAATGGTAGGATCAGAATGTGTATTTATATGTCTTTATCTGGATGACATGATGATTTTTGGTGCTATTATTGATGTGGTTAATGAGACTAAGAAATATCTATCTTCTTAATTTGATGTGAAAGATTTAGGAGAAGCCGATTTGATTCTTGAAATTAAAATTTCCAAAATAGAGAATGTCTTTTCTTTCTGTCAGTTTCATTACATTAAAAAGGTATTACGTAAATTCAATTTTTTTGATGTTACACGTGTAAGAACTCTTTATGATTCTAGTGTTCATCTTATGAAAAACAAAGGTGATAGTGTATCACAAAGTGATTATGCCAAGATTATTAGTAGTGTAATGTTTCTTATGAACTATACCAGACTTGATGTTGCCTATGCTGTTTCATGTTTAAGTCAGTATACACATAATCCCAGTAATGAACATTGGAACGCACTTCATCGGTTGCTTAAGTATTTGAAAGACGCCATGAACTATTGTTTGCATTTTAGCAAGTTTCCTATTGTGCTTGAAGGATATTGTGATGCTAATTGTGTATCTGATAATGAGGAAGTTAGTTCAACTAGAGGTTATATAGTTACTTTGGGTGGAGGAGTTATTTCCTGGAGGTCTACAATATATACTTGACTATAGAACCTGAATTTATTGCTCTTGAGTTGTCGTGTCAAGAAGCAGATTGGCTCCAAAATCTATTAGTGGATGTGCCCAAATAGGGTAGACTATCTACACTTGTTCCACTGCATTATAACTTTCAGGCTATAATTGGAGTTGCTAAGAACAACATGTACAACGATAAAAAGCGACAGATTCGTATAAGAAATGGAGTGGTGAAGCAACTGCTCAAGAACGGTGTTATCTCTTTAGAATTTGTAAGATTCGAAAGGAATCTAGCGGATCCCTTAACTAAAGGATTATTGAGGAGATTAGTTCTTGAAACATCGAGGGGGATGGGGCTTAAGCTCATTGAGTGAATTTTTGGGTCATTACTCATCCCTATGACGTGTTCTGTTGACCTAAAGAAGCCTGAGCTTAGTCTCTTAATGAATCTATAGGGCATACAAGGGGGTCCTCAAAAGACGGACTTGATAAATTCACCGAACTCTATTTAGAGGTTGAGCGCTTGCTCTTAATAGATCCATAGCCCGTTAGGGTGGTGCTAATGTGAAGCACTTGATGGATTCACCTCCTAGAGTGTGAAGGTGGGCCACGTTTTATAAAAGACTTGGGCTATCTTTCTAGAGCACTCGTGAGGGTAAGTGCATGGCCTAGAATAACGCATGTATTATATCGTGGAATTTGCACAAACTGAGGTATGATATATGTTGTGGGGGCCTCAACTAAATTTCTCTTAGTTAAAGATCTATATTCACTAATTAAACTTGGTTATTGCCTCACTTCATTATGTGTTAATTCAATCGACAGATATTAACACATAAGTATCAAACCCTCCTTTTGCTCAAGGAATCTTTTCTATTTTAGCTTGCCATTAGTGGGGGAATGTTGGAATAATGACAATTTCTATGCCATTCTTTCTTAGTTATTTCTTCTTCTTCCATTGACATTTGCTTGTCTCATATTAGTTGGACAAGGGGACTTACACTTCTTTATATTGTTGTTGTTTTTTTTACTTGTTTGAGTTGTTTAGTTTGGGTCTTTTGGTGGAGTGTTGGAGCTAGACAGACCACTTATCTCACATGCGCGTGCCACCCGCCCGGTCTGATTCGGGCTGGCTGGGCTGAGCTGGGCGTGACTTGCAAATTGTGGACTGGTTTGATTATCTTTTTAGATTCGTTGAACCTAGACCTAGACCCTTTAATTTTATAACCGTTCAATATCACAATTCCCTTGATCTTCTTCTGGTTTTTGTGCTACGGTTATTCTCCTTTTTCCTTACAAAAAACTGAGGCTTTCTTCTTCTTTGAATCTTTTGAAAAATGTCTACCACTCTAAACTCTCGCGTGTTCCTCTTCCTCCTTGAGCAATAGTTGTGGGCCTTCCATTCTTTTGCCCATGAGTGAACATGTGCAAAGGTTTGTTGTGTTATCCTTAGGGAGTGACTGATATCTGGATTGCATCGATGTCTGACGAAATTGCTTTCAAGACAGTGGGCATGGCGACGATGCGACTATTGTTTTGTTGATTCGTTTTTTTATTTTTTCCATCACCCTTTTTTACTAACTGTCTTACATAGGTGCGTAAGCTATTTTTAACTTTTGAAAAGTCGATACGGGAAAAATATGCTTATGCCATGAAGATTGTAGGTTTGCCTGACTTTAACTGTAAAGGTTTTAATCACTAGCTTCTCGAGTGGAAATTTAATTGTAATGATAACACACTTACCAAAAGGCCTTTGATGTGATGAGATGCCTATTAATTTCCAAAATTTGATGTGACTTGCAGTATTAAGTTGGGTTGTTAAGATCTTTGACATGTCAATGAGTTTAGTTATCCAACTTCGGTTTATTGAAAGTAAATTGATTTAGATCCATATTTTATATTTTACTCTTTGATATTCTCTCATTTAAAATTTTTTGTAACATATTTTAAATAGGAGATGTACTTAGTTAAGAAAGACAATAAATTGCTTATTTAAATTAATAGTTAAGTGAAAAAAAGGATACTTCATTATGTTGAAAAATTTAATGCAATAATATGTTTTCTTTTTAACTGATGCCTTCATCTCATCTTAAATTTTTTTCTTGTTATAAGTCTTTAAACATTTCAAATCTTGAAATAATTTTAAAATTTTATAAACGAGAATTTGCTTGCTTTGGTACCATTTACGACAATCAAACTCTTCTTAACGAACTTTATTATGGTAATAATGCGTAATCTCAAATTCATAAAACCACTACAACAAAGTAGACATTTCGCTATTATTATTTTTAGCTAGGTTTTAAAAATTGTCACTAAAAGTAAACCTTTGGCAACGATTTGCAAATTCGTCGCTAAAAGTATGCCTTTAGCTTAGATTTTGAAAATCGTCATGAAATGATCTACATTTTGTGATGATTTCTGAAACTCGTGGTTAAAAGTAAACCTTTAGCCATGATTTTGCAAATCATCACCAAAATTCTGAATATTTAATGACAATTTTTGATATTCGTTGTTAAAAGTGGGCATTTGGCGAAAATTTCTAAAATTGTCACTAAAAATCTGGACATTTGATGACAATTTTGCAAAATTTTGGTGACAATTTTAAAAATTATAGCTAAAATTTCAAAATTTTTTAATTATTTTATAAAATCGTTACTAAATAATTAAAATTTTTTGTGAGAAATTTTCACCGACATGATTTGGCGAGGAAACGAAAATGTTAATGTTTACAGGAGGGAAATGAAAATTTATTCTCTGCGCCAACAAAAACAAACTCTAACCCAAAAAATTTAATCTCTCACTAAAACAAGGCGATGGCATTGATCTGATCTAGGGCTATTTGAGCACCTCTCTATGGCGGCTTTAGAGCCTCACCTGCTCCTCCAAAACGAATCTTTGCTTCCTCTACTCATCATGATGACGCTTGTAAATCCCTACCTTTCTCTCTCTGAATTTGACGTTTTTCACTATCTCTCTCTCTTGTATACTATTTGTGTCTGGTTCCCCTCTTTTGTCTCCCATTATCGGGCACTTGCTTCCCTTTGTTCATTAATATATTCTTATTTCTGAAGTTTTTGGTGGTTGTTGATTTTGACAGGAAAGGGAGAGGAAAAGTGAGATTTGATGTGGTATAGAGTTGATGTGGTGGATGTATTGGTTCGTTCGTAATCGTTTTGGTACCATTTTGAGAAATTAATCCTTTTAAATTAACCATTAAGAAATGGGCTGTTCAATTCTGCAGGTTAGTGCTCTCTTCGTTTATGGTTATTTGTTATATCTTTGAATTGGAGTGCTACTTGATTTGATGTATCACAGGTTTAATGTTATAGATTTATCTCATCTTAAATTTCTTGCTGTTTAATGTTCCTATAATCTGACTCTATCTTCTTGTGACGCTACGTTTAGTTTATTCCTATTTCTAATATATACTCCAGTTAAAAGTTCTACTTGTTGTTAGTGAAAGAACTCAAAATCTTTTTTTTACTCTCATGCTTGCTTATTGAAGGTGATGGATTGTTTGGAACATCTTCAAGCGGAGTTCACCATGTCGGGGTGCTTGAAGCGTATTTTGGAGAATGTTGGTGGAATGGACGCTTCTTTGTTCTTCTTGTAATAGTACTTTTTATTTTTTCTAAGAAAGCGAGAGAGCTAATTGTTAGAGCTTTATTCTTCTTTTGTGTTTTGAGGCATGGATTTATGACTGTTGGTTTTGATCATTTGGGTATAATTGTAGCTTTGCAGCTTTAGCATTTAATATTTTCCTCGACCAAATTGATTGCTTCTGTTTGTGCTCTCTGCTGTTAGTCTTTGTTTCTTATTTGCTGGGTATAATAGAGGCTGAATATCCCTTCCTTTGCTGTTTCGATGAATTTGAAGCAAAAAAGGTAAATACACTTTGCGTTCTCTTCCTTTTCAGTTAAGCGTACTAGATGATTGGTCTGGGTACTAAATAGAGGTTTTAGGTTTCTTTTTTTTACAGGACTCCTTTTATTGTTGAGTGCTTAGGGGGTTTTCACATAAAGAGATTATTCTACTTTTTCTTGTTCTTGAGAGATCTCACTTGATATCTGTTGATGGTAAAACTTATCTACTTATTTTACGCTCAAAAACTGTAAGTAAATAGATTGTGACTTATAGTAAAAAGAGCGTATATCAATCCCATAAGGATTGATGCCTAGACATCGCTTAATTTAAACAAAACTTTGTTTAAAATACTAAATTATGAAATGCAAATAATATGAAAAATTAAATTAAAATTAAAAGACTAATGTAAACAATGGACAATACTAAAATTGCAAAAAATCTAAATTCAAGAATCTAAATACTAAAGATTACTTTTTTTTCCTATTTTGCTTCCTCCTATTTTATCGATTGAATTATGTCTTATCCTAGATTTTTGAATGCACTAATTATCCTCTCTCAAGGTGTAACTATTTATCCCTAATTGAATTAACGAGAATCAATTGGACGATCTCTCAACTTACCCAATGATTCTACCAATTCAATTAGTTATCAAACTGTCCTATGGGTGCTCAATTGATTAGTCGAGATCTCTTTTTTAACTATTCAATTAACGTCATGATTGCTAGTTTATAAGTCGCCAACTCTAGTTGTACAATCCTACACAAATTTCATCTCACTCACTCTCTCGATTTGTTGCAAGATGACAATTAAAAACAACAATCAACAAAGACAATTGCTGTAACATCCTGTTACCTACCTATACGGCTAGAACAGTTACTTATGAGACACTTATATGACTTAAGATAAATGCACATTAGACATAAGTTATTTGTGACTTACATTTTGTTTCAGCATACTGATTTGATTGTACGTACATTCATTGGCATTTCTGGGTAAATGAAATTACATATGACAAATTGTGATTATGATAAGTGGTGCGTCAGTAAAGATAAATAACACACGTGAGGGACATGGAATGGACCTACGTATTATATTGTTTAAGTTAGGAAGAATCCACTACAATTTGTAATTATGACAAATGGTGAGTCAGTGGAGATAAATAGTACACGTAAGGGACATGGAATGGACTCATGTATTATATTGTTTAAGTTAGGAAGAATCTACTATAGTCTCCATCCTTTACTGAAATACTCCACATTGCGATTCTCTCCCCTGATCTTCATCACCGAATAGCACTTTAGCAGCTTTTTGTGGTGTTAACTTCCACTTTCAGTGTTAAAGTACTTGTTAAACAAGTAAGTGATTGTGATGCTGCTTCACTGTATAAAGTGATTGTGATGCTGCTTCACTGTATAAATAAGCATGTGCTTGTTGGATATATATATATCTGCATGAAAAAGTTCACATTGTAGAGAATAGATGTGAGGGTTCTGGATGTTGGTTAAATTGAAAAGAAATGCAGAAAGAACATGCAAGCATGAATAGTAGTATGTGATTTTGGTATTTATGTGAGTTTTGGCTTTTGAGCTGTTTGGTGTCCTGGCACTAAAAAAGGAGAAGTGTAGATGATGTTTTCATGATTGAAGGTATAATACAAATGAAAATGATGTATAGAATTCGTATAGGCACGAAAGATGATATGTTCTGCTCCTTCTATCTTCTGTATCGTCTATGAAGACGTATCCTCTGTGATGACGTCATCTTCCTCTGGGTGACATCATTTTCCTCTGTAAGGATGCATCGTCTGTTAAGATGCATCCTCTATGAGTCATTCTCTTCTATAAGCTATCTTCTTCTGTAAGTTGTCTTCTTATATGAGGATGCATCGTGTGTCAAGATGCAGTCCTCTATAAACCAGCTTTGTCTGTGTTTTGGTTCCTCTGAGAACAAACTTCCTCTGTCTTTTGCTTCGTCTATCTTTTGTTTCGTCTGTCTTTTGCTTCGTCTACGTATCGCTCCATTTGTTTCTTGCATTCGTCTGCTTTCTACCTAAGTGGCCGAAACTTCTTCTGTGTTACTGTTCATGAACTTCTTTTGTGTTACTGTTCATGAACTTCCTCTGTGATACTATTCATGAACATCTTCTGTGTTACTGTTCGTGAACTCCTTCTGTGTTACTGTTCATGAACTCCTTCTGTGTTACTGTTCGTGAACTTCCTCTGTGTTATTGTTTACGAACATCTTCTGTGTTACTATTCATAAACCTCCTCTATGATACTGTTCACGAACATCCTCTATGTTACTATTCATTAACTACCTCTGTGTTACTGTTCATGAACTCCTTCTGTGTTACTATTCATGAACTCCTTCTGTGTTTTGCTTCTTCTATTTTTCATCTATGCCTATGTTCTGTTCTATTTTTGATCCTTCAGAAGATAGAATTGTCCTTTGAGGTCTTTTTGAAAGTTGTAGATCTTGAAATCTTCTTTCAAACTAAATAAAGAACATCTTAATCTGATATCTGTAGCGAAAGTTATGGCAATTGTAAAATATCTTCTGTGATACTGTTCCCAAACTTCTTCTGGGTCGCTGTTCATTGTATATCTTCTGCCTTATTTTTGACCCTCCAGAAGATAAAATTGGTCTTTGAGGTCTTCATGGAATTTTTATATTTTGATACCCTTTTTTGAATCATATTAAGAATAATTGAATCCGATATCTAGAGAAAAAGTTATGCTAATAGTAAAACTTCTTCTGTGATGACGTCAGCTTCCTCTGGGTGACGTCATCTTCTTCTGTAAATCATCTTAACTCATCTTCTTTTGTAAAGATGCATCTTCTGTAAATAAACTTATATCCATTACACCGTCCCCTAAGTTTACGTGAGACCTGAAAGAGTGCCATAGCAAGAGGCCAATAAGAACTGAAGCGTGAGATTAAAGGTTTTCAATAAGTTTTGATAAGGGAAAGAGAGAAGTTATGAAGAAACCCTGGAATTGCCATTGAACATGCATTGTGCATATTTTCTATCCTTTGATATTTTGATACGTTTATACAAAAAGTGATAATTGTGAATGTGTTCTGTCTGTTTTATAGGAGCACATTGGAAGACAGTCGGACATTGCCGGACCATCTAGGCAATAGCTTCTGGGAGCGTACTATGAGTCAACCTAGATGAATTCCTAGGATTAATTGATTGTGTGTATTCAATTTGTTAACTTCCAATATCATTGAACTTTGTATGTGTACTGGTTCTGAATTCCAGACTTGAGGTCCGAGGAGTTGTTCTACGATTGCATATTGGAAGTGTCTGATTTGTTATGATTACAAATGATCCTGCTTCTCAACTACAGTTGAATGCTGGACCGAGGTCCGATGATTATGAAAGCATCTTCTGAGCAGTTGCATAAGATTTTGTGTATGATCTATTCAGTATTTGATGCATTTCATAAAATGCATGCTCAGATAAAGGCGTTGTGACTTAAGATGCCAGTTAGAAGCGCTTCCACGTAGAGCTTTGCTCCGTGATCTATAAGTTCTGCATGTCGAGCTATGCTCCGTGAATTTGTTTTGATTGAGCCCTATGGGCCAAAACTTTGTATATGTGTGTGAAAGGCACTCAGTCACAACAATAAGAATGAATGCGAGTCTCATGCATGTCCCATGCAAATACATATGAAACATCTTGAACGATATGCACGTTGAAATGAATGATCTCATGTTATGTTATTTTCTGAATCAATGCTTATTTGTTTGATTGAATAAATGTGAGATATGATATGTGCTGTATTTACGTGATTCGGTGAATTCATCTATGATGGTTTACTCATTGAGTTTGCAAAACTCATCAAAAATTGCACTGTGGCTTTCAGGTACGAGACAGGAGACCTAAGTTTTAGTCAAGACTTAAAGTTTCTGTTGGATAGAGAAATAGCTCAGAGGTCTGTCAGCTGACTCCCGAAGGAATATAGTTTTTGCTATTTTGTAGTTTGTTAGAATCTGTATCAGGATTTGTAAATATTTGTTAGTGGAAACAGTGTCATTTTATAAATAAATGAAGTGAATGTTTTAAGAGAAAATTTGATGATGATTTTCGAGTATGTTAGATGATGCCATGTGTAAGTTAGGTTCGTTATTGCTCTAACATACCATTGTCGTAGGTTATGTTCCCAAAAGCTTAGGTATGTGCCCTATGATAGTGGGATGTTGCACTTTTGGTATCAGAGCATGGTTTGGCATCTTTAGGGCCGAATATGAGCTGAGATATGCGAAATAGAGAGATATTCCGATAGTGGTCACACTTTTCTTGATTATTATAGGTCATCTTCTATAGGAGCTGATGATGTAGAGTCAGCTGACAGGGAGTTTGTAGGAGTCAATATAGAGTCTGCTATACTTGAGTTTGCTCAGATGCCTTTGAGAATTCCCGTGAGGCGAGAAAGAAGATATGATAAGCTGAGAAAGCAGGGAGCTGTAGACTTCTACGGAAGTACAGACCCGGCTGAAGCAGAAGGGTGGCTTGAGCGAACTGAAAGAGTGTTCGACTAGATAGACTGTGAAGCTGATGAAAAATTCAATTATACTGTCTCACTCCTGCAAGGTCCTGCGTATCAGTGGTGGAAAACTATTCCCGACAGTACCATCAGACCTTATAGTTGAACCTGGGAGGATTTCCTGAGAGTATTCCGAGAGAATTACATGTTGAAGATTTACATGGATCGGAAGATGAAAGAATTTTTAGACCTGAAGCAAGGCAGACTCTCAGTGGCTGAGTATGAGATAAAATTTAATGAGTTAATGGGGTATGCGACTGTACTGGTCCCAACTGAAGAAGAAAAATGTAGACAGTTTGAGGATGGGTTGAATATGGAGATCAGAATGAGACTCAACATTTCTAACTTGAATAGCTTTACAGAACTTCGAGCAGCCTCGATTAGAATTGAGCAACTGTTGAAAGAGAGTCAGGCTGGAAATAAACAGGAGGTTAGAGGTAAGAGGCAGGATGAGTCTCAGGTTGATCCTGGCAGAAGTTTTAGAAAGCGACAGAACATATCATCTCGATTTAAGTCTAGATCGACACAATCTGAACCTCAAGGGAGAGGTAGAATAGTTTACTCTGGGAGAGGCAGAGGACAAATGTCTACCAGTCAGTCATACCAATTGCCCAAATGTGAACATTGTGGTAAAAAGCACGGTGGTGAGTGCTGGCGAATATCAGGAGCATATTTTTGATGTGGCTCATATGAGCATCAGATTAAAGATTGCCCTGAGATGTTGGAAGTGCAGTCTGGAATTAGAGGAAGGACCAGAACTGAGAATACAGTTCAGCAAAGTAGAGCTGGCAGATCTACACAGAGAGGAAGAGGTGGAGGTAGAACTCAGTCGTCAGGGCCCAGTGCCAGAACTGAGGTGCGAAGTAGCCAATCGCAACCTCAAGCTAGGGTTTATGCCATTACCAGGTAGGAGGCACAAGACTCTCCAGATGTGGTAGCAGGTGTGTTGAATGTTTGTAATTTTGAAGCATATGCACTGGTAGATCCAGGATCTACACATTCATTCATCACCCCATCTGGCATCTAAATTACATTGTGAACGTGGGACATTGAAATGCGGTTTAGTAGTGAATACTCCTATTGGTAGCACAACGGTGAATGGTGAGATATGTAAGAAGTGTATAACTAGGATTGATCAGGCATAATTAGAAGCTGATATGATCATTTTGCAACTAAAAGAGATAGACCTCATTTTAGGCATGGACTGGCTCACTACTCATAGGGCAGTGATGAATTGTTATACTAAGGAAGTAGTGCTTCAATCCCCTAATCAGCCAAGGGTGGTGTTTCGAGGAGTTAGTCAGGTAAAGCCAGCCCGACTAATTTCATTTCTGAGTGTTTTGAGATTGATCCGAAGTGGCTGTGAGACTTATCTAGCCCATGTAGTGGATACTCAGAATGAACAAACTATTCAAGACATTCCAGTTGTTAGGGAATTTCTGGACGTGTTTCTGGCTGACCTACCGGGATTACCCTCAGATAGGGAGATGGAGTTCACCATTGATACTGTTCCAGGTACTACTCCTATATCAATTCCCCCATATAGGATGGTGCCTGTTGAACTAAAGGAACTGAAAACCCAGTTATAGGAATTGTTGGATAAGGTTTTCATCAGGCCTAGTGTGTCACCTTGGGGAGCTCCGGTACTGTTTGTAAAGAAGAAGGATGGAACTCTGAGATTGT
>JANQBM010000007.1:10609594-10622024 GCA_025594535.1 Erythroxylum domingense
GCAACTACCCTCCGTTCATTCTCAACGATAGCAGCGGCGGCTGAAATTTTCAAATTTGCACTGTTCTAGATTTTTTTGGTCTATTATCGGCTTTTAGTACAGGTGTAGTCATTTTGGACATCAAGTGACAACAAGGCTAGAGCTGACAATGCCAAATCTGAAGAGATACTTTTCAAGTTTCAATTGGTAATCTTGGTGAGGTTAGCTGCAATTTATATAGTTGTGGATATTCAATTTCAAGATAAAAAGGTACCATCAATTGAGAAGTTTAGACTTCAGTCCTTATTGACCGAGCTATTCCTTTAAACTAACTAAAAGATAAAGTTGTGAAACTGCTTAAGAATCACTGTTCCTTGTACAAAATAACAAGCCTTTTCTCCATTAACAGAGAAAAACGAACAGTTGATAGAATCTATACATACCTGCGTAAGTAAAAACTACCTATACATGCATGGAATAGAAACTACCTGTGTTGTCAAAGCAATATTCTATGTATCAAACTATCAGGTGAAAATAAAAATATCGATTATTCCTTTTTCTCCATAGGTGGAAGACAGTAGAGCACCAAAGAATTCGTCATTGTTGGGCTTTACCCTTTTTTTTAATGGCCTAATTCAGCTCCTCTCGAGGTTGCACCTGAACTACACCTTTGCAAAATATGTGCAACTGGATAAAAAGAAGCTAGAAATTCTGCCTACTTCCATATTCCTTTAAATGATATCTTTTCACATTTCACGTTGGTGAAGCTTTTGAGCAAAGTTTAAACCTAGTTAGAGGAGTTGTCGTTAATCAGAATAATTACGATTCCAAATAGATGTCCTAGAGAGGAGTGCTTATAGTCAATATGGAAGGGCCTTGGGAAGGGAGAGAAGAGAAGGCAGGTCGTGGATTTACCAAACTCTATTTATGGGTTGAGCACTTGCTCTTAACGGATCTATAGCCTGTTAGGGTGGTGCTAATGAGAAGCACTTGATGGATTCACCACTTGAGTTTGAAGGTGGGCCGCCTTCTATGAAAGACCTTGGCTATCTTTCCTGCACATGGCTAATAATAGCGTACGCATTGTACAGCAGAGTTTGCACAAACTGAGGTATGATATATGTTGTGGAGGTCACAATTAAAGTTCTCATAGTTCAAGATCTGTATTCACTAATTGAACTTGGTTGTTGCCTCACTTCACCATGTGTTAATTCAATCAACAAATATTAACGTTTAAGTATTAAACCCTCCTTTTGCTCAAGGAATCTTTTCTATTTCAACTTGCCATTAGTAGGGGAATGTTGGAATAATGACAACTTATATGCCCTACTCTTTATTGGTTGTTTCTTCTTCTTCCATTGACATTTGCTTATCTCATATTGGTTGAATAAGGGGACTTACACTTCTTTATATTGTTGTTGTTTTACCTAACTGTTTCAGTTGCTTGGTTTGGGTCTTTTGGTGGAGTGTTGGAGCAAGATAGATCACTCATCTCACAGGCGTGTGTCACCCACCTGGTCTGCTCAGGGCGAGTAGGTTGGGTGCGACCCGCGAGTTGTGGACTGGTATAATTATCTTTTTAGATTTATTGAACGTAAACTTGGATCCTTTAATTTTGTAACCATTCAACGTTACAATTCTCTTGATCTTCTACTGGTTTTGTGCTACGGTTATTCTCTATTTGCCTTACAGAAAACCGAGGCTTCCTAATTCTTTGTAACTTTTGGAAAATGTCTATCACTTAAGATTCTTGTTTTGTTTTCTCATGTTTTCCTCTTCATCCTTGAGCAACTGTTGTGTACTCTCCATTCTTTTGCCCCGAGTGCACGTGTGCAAGAGTTCGTTGTGTTAACCTTAAGGAGCGACCGACATCTGGATTGCACCGACGTCTGCCGAAATCGCTTTCAAGGCAGTGGCCTTGGCTATGACGTAACTTTTGTTTTATTGATCTATCTTTTTATTTTTTCCATCAATATTATTTATAGAATTTTGAAACAACAACGTATCTTTTACCCATAAAAGGACTCTGGGTTTAACAGAAGTTAGTTGCTTACTTTGCTAACACTGAAGTATAATATGCAATTAGAGATAATAACAGGTTCAATTCGATTTAAATGACCTCAATCCAAAATTTACTCATATTTAAAACAAATTGTATAATTTCAAATTTGATTTTTCTAAGGTTCCAAATTTGAAGAAATTTTTATTTTAAAATTCAATTTGATTAGGCATTGAACCAGATTTTAAAATTCAATTTGATTTATCTTTATTAAACCTAACACAACATTCTTATAAGACTTTTAATAAACCTATAATTAATTATACCGCTATAATTAAACATCTATTCTCCTACTTGGAAAGGGGTAGAGTTGTCAATAACCCTAAAATTTAGCTTTCATGTAGGTTGTGATTGTCAATGTGGTTGCTATTAGCTATCAATCTTTGTGCCAAGATAGGTATAAGAAACAGAAAACAGAGCAGAAAATGGGAAGTCAAAATGTTTTTGTGGTGGCACTGAAAATATTCCTGTTAATGCTTTAAAATCACAAGTAAGAAAAAGTAGCTGATTAAAAATAGAACGCCGGATAAATTAGAAACATGGTCGCACCAGAATTGTTCTGCTGCAATGATTCTATTATCCTACTGACTTAACCAAGAAACTTCCATTGAATGCCAGAAGCTCACCTCTTTACGTATCTTAAAAGGGTATAAAATCGTGTGAAAATGAAAATGAAACCTCATATAAACTTACAATGAAATAATATTATAACAACATAATTTTATCAGTAAGTCAGTTATGAATTTCAGCTGCAAATCCCTCAGAAGGTCTATTCATCGTGGGATTATTTGTAGAAGGTTGTTTGGTTACAGCGACTAAGATGTCAGCATAACCTACAACCCCAACTAAAACATCGTCACTATCCTCCTCAGTAACCCATACATGAGTCGCTCTGTGAGACAGCATCTGAGCCATAACTGCAGCTAGGGAACTTGTGGTTTTACACGTCAGAGGAGCACTTCTGCCCCTATACATGCTCCTTCCCATTCCAAAACTTGAGCTCCCAGGATTGAATCCAATGCTCCAACTGCTAAATTTTCTTGTCCTTGTCGATCCAGTACCATTACTTGCATTGTTATCACCAGCAGTCGAATTCACCGTAAAATCCGGTAGTGATCTTGCACTCAGATTATCCTCAACTCCCATCACAAATTGGCCTGCCGAGAGATTGGCCAAGGCCCATGCTGCAGCTAAATAATCGCATTTCCATAATCTGGTAGCTGATATTTCCCCTATGATCTTGTGTTTATCATATGGTGCAATCTCCACAACAGCAATTGCACAAGGGTCTTGAGATAGTTTTTGCGTAGCTTCAATGGCTGGCATCGAAGCTTCAATTAAGCTAAAGTTTCTACTGACAGCTCCAAGCAATGAGATAGAGGAAAGTGGGAGAGGGGCTAGAGCGCCAAGACAGCCAATGAGGAATCGGATAACATCTTCTCTAGAGAGACAGCAGAACTTGTCCCGTGAACTTGTGGAAGATGAGGAAGAGCGACTGGTGTTGATAGTAAGGCTATTGCTGCTGTTGTTGAATGCCTCAGCATTCTTAAGCCATTTACCATTATAAAGGATCGAGAACCGCTTGCTCATTCCTTTCCACACAGTGCCTTTGGGGACTAGTAGACGCCTTACACCTTGCTTCATCATTTCCAATGCATCTATTAATCTGCAGTAACACCCAAAAATAATTAATTTCATGTGGGAAAATAGCCACTAAAGCATCATGTGCCTTTACCAGAATCACAAAACTTAACTTTTTTTCCAAACTATGTTCTTCTAAAAAAAGTTTATTAGATGGAGAATTGTTCTAGAAAGAAATTTGCTCCACTCATCCTTATCCGGGGCTTACCCATGATTATCATCTCAACAGAACCAGTACTCACACTCCTTACCAACACTACTGCCACCCAACCACTACCCAACCTTGCCACAGTCATTACTATAATCCATTATAGATCACAAATCGAGAACTTCTAGGTCTGGACTTGTTGGACTCCTTTTACAATCTGTTCCTTATTTTAGAAGCACATCAAGAACAGAAACTGGCTTTAAGAAAAGCTTCCCAACATCTCCTAAGCTTTCCTCTCTGTTATCTAAGTTGAAATAGTATTTCAAACATCTCACACTAAATGGAGAGTTTCATCTCCAATGCTTGGCATCAATGAAACCAGCATGCATTGATTAGCTAGTATAGATAAGCAAAACCACAAATCCTTTCGAGTTTTAAGAATTTTAATCAAATGCATTCCATTTTCCAATAGCAATATTATACAAGAGGAATTTTTTTTGCATCAAAAGCCAGAAATGGGCGATTGTCGACATCTAGATGCTGTGTGTATTAAATTGCCAAAGAAGGAATCTATACATCAGAAGCATCACCCTGTAGATGAAGAAATCATTCCTCCAGATAAATTAACAATTCCCTAACTCTAGGTTGAGAAAACGTGTAAAACAGATACAGTGCAAGATTCAACAACAAAGCAATTAAAAGTTGTAATCAGGCCAAAGGAATAAGACCAGTACATTTATACATAACAAATACTCAAAGATGATTGTACAATTTTATCCAAGCTTCATGACCATCAATTTTAAAACAGTAAGCCGCAGGAAAGAGTAAACGTAAAAAGGAAAAATTGTCATATAATGGAGGAATAAAAATGGGAAAAACAATTACAATAGAGAACAAAAAAAATGGTGAAATAACGCAAGAGGATTTTAATTATTTTACGGAGACCTGCTAGTGGCTCCCAAAAAGGGGTGCAAAAACTCCCCACTCATTCTAGACGAAATGACAAATACTGCAATCAGAGCTTTAACCCCACACCGATCAAGAAACATATGAGCACTTCATATAATCAAATAATAAATTCGTTCAATATGTTTACCAAAGGATGAATGAAAGATCTACCGTGTGAAACATCAGATTTTGAGGTCAGTATAGAAAGTGATGATAAATAGTTAAGAATAACATTCAAATTTCTTTGAAGAACATTCGTCATGAGACATAGCCGATGCTAAATTTGTCCTTTTGATCCAGAGAAGCACAGAATCCAAATTAGAAGACAAGACATCAAGAGTAACCATAAGCCTAACCTGAGATGAGACCTGCAATTCTATCGTACTGTAAAACCAAAACTCAAGGGTCAGAAGAAGGACGATCAGTTTAGTGTTTAAGATGGCATTTGGTTGTCTGGTTTATGCAATTTGGATAAAGAGGAGCCGTAAAGTTTTCAGGGACTCACAACAGGATATTAAACACTCTATACTGCAGAGTTATAGATCAGAATTTTCAGGGACTCACAACAGGATATTAAGCACTGCATACTGCAGAGTTATAGAGTGGACAAGGGAAGCGTTTTTTTGCTAGAGGAATGTCTCGAACTGGATATAAACACTCTAGCCTGGCTCATAACTGGAAGATACGCTAGCAAAATCAAGCTCACTTCCAACCTCTGGTATTAGACTAGCTCATGAACAGTTGTTAGATAGCCTTTGAGGCTCAGGGCACCATTTTTCCTTCCTTGCTATAGTACTGGCTTGTAGTACCAGTGGTGTTGTCGGAATTGGTTTGTTCTAGTTTCCCTTTGAAGGCTATTACTAATACAGTTTTTACCTTTCACAAAAACGAAATAATAATAATAATAATAAAGAACAGTTCAGACGAAAATAAATGCCATCCAGATAAGTTGGGGAACAAGAACTAACCGTGTGGCAGGATCAACAAGTTTGAGCAGAGAATTGTTAGGAACAACAACCTCAGACACTGGAGTCTTCATGGCATTTTCCTGATCCTCTAAACACTCAGTTCTGGCCAAAAAAGCCACGATGTCAAGAGAGTTGAGGATTCCTATAAACCTCTGCTGCCTCATTTCACTATTCTCTAACACACCCACATGCGATCTTCTCTTCCACACAGGAATCCCACATTCTGTTGATTCTCCAATTGCCCGAATCGCCGATTCTATCGTCTCATTCTCATAAAATTCATTCATTTCCGGCTTTCCAACTGTCAGATCCCCGACAATATGGTAAAGAAAAACAGACACCATTGAAATCTGCGGTCACAATCTCTGGGATTACTTTAAACCTATCCCAACTGGTAGAAAAGAAGAGACAAAGGATATCGGATTGCTTTCTTTATTTGGTTTTGGAGGTCTCCCTAGACGCCTGACGCAAACTTAACTTGCCTTAATAGGCCGATCAAGTTCAACCAATTAACCAAAAAGGTCTATTTTCGGTTCATATCTGACAATCAAAACTAGAAGAAAACGCTACTTTGTTTCCTTCTTCTTCTGCTTCTTCTCTCCAAATATTTTCAAAACCAATCAGAACGAGAAGATCCTTTTGCTTTCCCTTTGCAAGAAAAGAAGGAAAAAATTTTGGGCGTGATTCAGAACTTAATGTTCTACCGAAAACAAGGCAAAAAGAAAAAGGCCCAAACACTTTTTTTTGCTTATTTTCTCGAGAAAAAAGGAGAACCGAGGAGTTTAACAAAAGGGTATCAACTATAATTACAGGACGATGCCTATAAGAGAGAGTGGAGCAAGATCAAGAGAAGGAGAAATCCAGTAATGGGTAAGCGATTAAGAACTAAAATGGATGAGAAAGAAAGAAAATTAAGGGAAGCATGGGTGTAGGTGAGAGATATGGCCATTGAAGAAGAGCAAGAGAAAAATTGAGGTGCCCATCATTGATCCATGATTACTGTAGGTATTATTAATGTACAGACACGGATTATGTCTTGGAGTGCGTGAAAATTGGTACAACCAACGGGCGAGGGAGAGCGAGCGAGTGATGATTATGGCTGACTTGGACAGCTTTTGATATGTGGATGAGTGAAGTTCTAATTTAATAAGCGTAATACAGTCAATCAGTAGTTGGATACTTGACGTGTTGTGCTTCGACTCAGTTTGCTATTATCGTCTCGTCTTCTCAAACAGGGTTCGGATAACCTGTTACTGTTAGTATATTCTATTTTATAAGTATTTATTTATTTAGTATTTTTGAGTTTCGTTTATTATATAAAATAAGGTAGGCACATAATAATGTATTCAAAGTCATTAAACAACATATATACCGAATTCCCATCAAACCTAAATTTGATTACATTCTTCCTATTCAATCTAACATTCCAATCAACCATAATTGTGGTTAAAATATAAAAAATGAGCTCTTTATAAGAGTATTTAGCAATATCTAAAACATACATCATCTTGAGTTCTCTATCAACCTTTTAACTTCCAACACCAAACCTAGCATCTCCAATGCAACTCAAACCACACTCTTACTAGATTTAAAAGGTTGTGTTTAAAGATACACATATCTTTCATTAAAAAAAAAAAAAGGCTACTTAAATGTGATCATTGGTTGCTTACTTTGGAATGTATCTTGCGATTAAGTTCAACTACTTAATGAAACTCAAATGGATTTCTTTTCACCTTTTTACTTGAGGATGTTGTGAACTCATATTTTTGTTGTACTTAGTATTTAAAAGATTAAATAATCAATGAATAAGAAAAAAAACATATAAAATTGCTTTTAGAGACCTAAATTGTGAGAAAGTTGAGATTTGGAGTGAAAAGCGGATTAAAATATTGATGGAAAATAATAGAAAATACCAAAATAATGAGGAAATGGCCTAGGAATGTAATTTTTATAGTGAATGTTTAAAAAATTTAAGAGAATTTGAGAGAGAGGTGAAGAGAGTCACAAAAATAGGGGTTTGGAGTTACCCCTAAACTTTTAAAATTTTAGCATGACATATAAGGAGTTTTTAATTTGAAAATTTTAGAACATGGTTTAATAATGGAGCTTCTTGGAAAAAGTTTCCATATCCAAAGGCACAAGTGTGTCCATAGGTCGTGGATCCTACTATTTTCAAATGTCAAAAATCTGACTTAGGCCATAAAAGTGTCCCCAGATTATGAATCTTACTATTTTCAATTTCTAAACATATGGCCAAAGATATGGGTGTGTCTCTATGTAATGGATCCTAAAGTTTTTTTGATATAACTTAAGGTACAAGCATGTCTCATGTCATACTCGATAGTATATTTTAACTCATATTGGATTTTTGTGCTTTCCCTTAAACTTTTTTCTTGGATCTTTCATCTCCCAAACTCTACAAAGTTCCTATTTAAGCTGATACGTTCCTTTCATCTAATTACAAAAGTATAGAATGAAGCAATAAATAAACCAAACACAAATAACTAAATTTGGGTAAAAACTTATTCATTAATCTGATAAGAAGTCAAATTAAATTTCAAAAAAATCTAATTTATTGGTCTCCAACACTAAAAATAAATATAAATAAATTGAACAGAGAAATTAAATCAATAGTTTGGTTGCCTCTAATAAGCTATTTTTATGAATATTTTAGTCAGACTTTTTCCTTAAAACTGTTAAGTTGTCATTTTTGCACTTATTTGATATATAAATCTTTCTCATATGTTGAAATTATTATTCAAAATTGATGGATTAGTGTCTTAATTATTTTCAGATGATTTCTAACACTTGGGAGATGAAATTGAGTTTAAAAAATGCAAAAAAAAAAACAAAGAAATCCGAAATTCCAGATTGGCAGCAATTTCATGACTATACGTGGCCACGTGTAAGAAGGGAACAGATTCTGCAGATTTTGTTTTCAAGTCAAATTCGAAATTTTCACAAATCTTTAAAGATCAGATTGCTATCTTATCAATGCGACCTGCAACTTGAAGTGGGGATAAGGATTATCTGCTAAAGATCACAAGAAGGCAATAGAAGAAATCAAAAAAAGGCATAAAAAGAGAGGGACGTGTACTGTTCACGTAAATTGTTCACGTAGACCACTTTAGGGATAGTTTACATTTTCTGCATTCTTTTCTTTTGGTTTTTGTCGACAGCTATAGTAGTTTTACGTTTCTGCAGTATTTTTCTTAGTATTTTCGGATTTTCTAGAAAGACCAGGGATGGAAAGATTGTGTTTTATTATTTCTTTGTTGAATTTCACTTTCGTTATGAGTAGCTAAATTCCTTTTCTTAGCTGAGGGGAACCACATTATCATCTATTATGTATGAAATGTTTCAATAAAGTTTATTTTGTTGATGAACATTAAGTGTCTTCCGAATTACTTTGTCTAATTGAATTGATTGATTTCTAGGTGCGCAAACTAAGAATTAATTCGTTTAATAGCTAGATTAATAAAATATGACATTCAGTTTTGTTAATCACAAGTAGCGATTAGGATTACCTTCTTTACGTTAGAGTGGGAAATTCTAAGAAGACATTCGGCTGGATTAATTGCATGTCGTACATGTGTTCTCTTGTTTATTGGTTTCTTAATTCTTAATGCTATCAATCAATTGAACTTGCGATCGTATCTAGGTCATTGGTTGATAAGAATGTGTAGAATACATGTTTCTATTCATTTACACTTACGAGAAAACATCCCCCAATGAATGTTTAATGATGAATTGAATTTTATATCAAGGATCCATATTAGTGTGATAACATCGGTGACCCAAAACCAAGATTTGTCTATTAAATTTTCATATCCAATTACTTTAGTTAATTTTTTATTTTTGTTATTTCTATTTTCTTAATTTACGTGCATTGCAAACCCACCCCCCCTCTTTTCATTACTTTATTTTGGTTTTGAACTAGTACAATCTTTTCCGTTAAATTTTTTCGTGGGAACGATACCCACTTTCCACCACTATATTAATTTGTATTAATAGAAGTTGGTTTCTTTTTGAATTTGGTTGCAGGCGACAGTAGTACCAAATTTCAGCGTAGTTACTGGGGAATTTTTGACGGTGTATGTACGTTACGCATTTGAATCTATTTGAAAATTTGCAGTACAATCCTGAAATTGAGAAGACAGCTAAAAGGCTACAGAAATAGACGAAATGGCAGTGACAAGTGCAGAAAATGGAACGGATGGCAGTAAACCGCACCCTTCGAGAACTAGCCGCTCCCACAGATGCTCAACAGCCCCACTGCATTAATTTTCCAAATTTAGGTGATAACAATACTTTTGAATTAAAATCAGGGCTTCATTTATTACCTATTTTTAGGGGTTTACCGGGAGAAGATCTGTAGAAACACTTGAAGGAATTCGATGTAGTTTGTATGGGAATGAAGCCGACGAATGTGATGGAAGAGCAGATTAAGCTAAGAGCCTTCCCATTTTCTCTCAAGGATGATGCTCAAGATTGGTTGTACTATTCAGTTGGAGAAAACGTGCAAACATGGGCTAAAATGAAAAGGTTTTTCTTCGAGAAATATTTTTTAGCATCAAGAGTAGCCAACATCCGAAAGGAAATTTGCGGAATTCGACAACATACGGGAGAAACATTCTACAAATATTAGGAAAGATTTAAAAAACGTTGTGCTAGTTGTCCCCATCACCAAATAACTGACCAATTGCTAATTAAATATTTTTATGAAGGTCTTTTGCTCAAGGACAGGAGTATGATTGACGCTGCAAGCGGTGGTGCCTTAGTTGACAAAACGCCAGCGGCTGCAAGGGAATTGATCGCAAACATGGCTTCCAACACTCAACAATTTGGCATACGTACTGGGCATGGAACAAAATCTGTGAGTGAGGTTAATATAGCCAGGTTGGAGAAAACATTGGACGACCTTACTTCTTTGGTGCGACAAATCATGGTTACGAAGAAAGAAGAAGCAAAGATATATGGAATATGTTCAATGTTAGGACATTCTACTGATGCATGTTCGGTTTTGCAGGATGAAAACTCAGAACATGTGAATACCGTGGGAGGTTTTGCTGGACTGAGTCAAAGGAAGTATGACCCATTTTCCAACACCTACAATCCGAGATGGTGCGATCACCTGAATTTACGTTAAGGAAATCCTCAAGGGCAGCAAGCAACCATGAATTTCCAGCAGTATAGACAACCTTATATGCCTCGACAAAATCAAAATACAACATCCACTTCCGAGGGTAAGACTTCTTTGGAAGATTTAGTTCAATCTTTGGCCATTAACACTATGACGTTTTAACGGAATATTGAAACAAAATTTTGAAATATTGAAAATTAAATGAGCCAAATGGCAACTGTAATAAATAGATTGGAGGCACGAAATTCAGGAAATTTTCTAGCACAACTGGAAATTAATCCCAAACAAAGTGTGAAGGCTATCACATTGCAGAGTGGTAAGGAATTGTAGGAACCACTTCCGAAAATTTCCAGAAGAGAGGTAGAAGAAAAAGAAACACAAAAGACACCTGCCCAACCAGAAAAATTGAAATCAATTTTGCAGGATATGGTGGTTCCGCCCCCTTTTCTTAGCCGATTTGCCAAAGCAAAAAAGGAAGAGCAAGAAAGAGAAATATGGGAGACTATAAGAAAAGATCAGGAAAATATTCCTCTTCTTGATGCGATTAAACATATTCCACGATATGCTAAATTCCTTAAAGAACTTTACACTTTAAAACAAAAATTGAAATTTGATGAGAAAGTGCAATTGGGAGAGAATGTTTTAGCTATTTTGCAGAAGAAAAAGCTTCCACCTAAGTGTCAAAACCTAGGTATGTTCACTATCCCATGTCAAATTGATAATTTGAGAATTAAGAAAGCTATGTTAGATTTGGGTGCTTCCATAAATTTGATGCCTTATGATTTTTATAAGTCTTTAAATGTGGGACCTCTCAAAGAAACTAATGTAGTGATTTAATTACTGGATCGTTCAAATGCTTATCCAAAGGGTGTGTTAGATGACATTTTAGTTCAAGTGGGGGATATGTTTTTTTCAGCTGATTTTTATATTTTACAGATGGAGAGGGATGATGTATCTTCTTCAACCCCAATTTTATTTGGAAGACCATTCTTAAAAACCACTAGAAAGAATATTGATGTTCGTGATGGATCACTAACCATGGAATTTGATGGAGAACTAATTAAATTCAATATATATAATGCCATGAAAATTTCGGATGATGAACAATCTGTTGTTTCTATGGATTTTATTAACACATGGGTGCAGGAAAATTCACTACTAAGTGGAAGAGATACACTTGAAACACTCTTAGAGAAGGGCGATGCCCGAAAAAACGAGTGGACATTAGAGTATGAAGGTGAAACAATGAAGTTCCACTCATCAAAAGTGTTGGCCCTGAAATATCTTTTCTCGAATTAAGCATGATAGTTTATGGAATAAGCATGGAATTTGAATTTTTGCCTTAGCATGAATTATAAGGTCATAATAGAATTATTATTGGATTTAATTATTTATTTCAATGTTTATTTTATTTCACTAGTTAGTGAAATTAATGTCTTAAGAAGGAATAAGGGCAATCTTGGTATTTCACTATGTTAAGAAAGTCAAGAAGCATTAAAGGAAGGGTAGGAATGACTTTTAATACTCATTAAGGGCATAATAGG
>JANQBM010000007.1:10622124-10634291 GCA_025594535.1 Erythroxylum domingense
TATGTTATAAAATCATAAAGTGTTACTTATCAAATTAAGAATCATAACATTTTAAGATATAATGTTACCGTAGATAGTTATTTTATAACATATTGTCAAAAGTGTTACTGTCTAGTGTTACTATATGTCATTTTTGTTGTAGTGCTTCCTTTTCCAAATAATCATCAAATAAAATATATTCACCTCCTTTTCAAAATAATCATCAAACAAAATATATTCACCTCCTTTATCTGATTGAACTCTTTTTACTTTTTGATTTAATTATTTTTCTACCTCAGCATTATACAATAAAAACATATTAGAAGTCTCATCTTTATTTCTTAAGAAATACAGCTTATTATATCTAGAAAAATCATCTATAAAAAGTCTTGTCATATTTCTTTCTAACTCTAAACAAATTTTGTTTTAGATCACTACGATCAGTATGAATTAAAATTAATAATTTAGATTCTCTATATACAGATGCATAAGTTTTCTTACCTATTTTTTTGACACATATATCACATATATTCATTCATGCATTAGCATTGGTAGAAATCAGGCTAAGAGATTTCATATCTTTTAGATATGAAAGACTAACATGACCTAAACTAGCATCTCATAAATTAAAAGAATCAACCAAGTAAGTAAAACAATATGCATTATTTTCATTAATAATTTCATAAACATTCAATACAAACATTCCTTGAGTACAGTAATCTTTTCACGCAAACATATCATTTATTATTATAACAATCTTATTGTATTCAAATGACACACACTAACCCTAACTTTTCCCAATAAAGCTATAGATATTAGATTAATAGATATTAGATTAAGTCTAGTAGTTGGTATATGAACTACTTCATTTAATCCAAGGTCTTGCTAGACGTGAGTTTAAGGACTTTGCCTTGACCAAGAAATATTACAGATTGAAAGTTCCCTAGACAAACTGTTTCTTCTCCTTATTTTAATAGAATATAGGTGGTAAAAGCATTTTTATTTACATATATGTGTATTGTAGCACCAGAATCTACCACCAACAAATTCACATTAGCTGCAATATTGACTTAAGAAATAACAACTATAATTTCATTATCATTATCTTAAACCAAATTTGTACTTAGTTTAACAAGGTTGTCATTTCTTATTCATTTCCTAAATTGAGGTGCATGATGACCTAGCTTTCCATAAACAAAGCAAAAGCCTTTCTTTTTGAAGGAAGGAATATTCACTTTAGGTTTGAAATTAGGTCCATGACTATTATTCTTATTCTTGTTTGTGTACCTTTTATTGTTATGGGAATTTTAGTTACTTTGTAATAGATTGACTTTTGAAGATATCTCCTTTTCTTTAGCTGCTTGAAACTCCTTACGATTTGTTTAATTCAATGCACAATCAGATTTGCTAGTGACAATTAATTATTAGTGTTTGTGCATTTGTTATTACTTGTAGTAATTCCAAGATTTATGTAGCTTCTCAATTAATAGGCTCACAACAAATTCTTCTTGTAAATTGATGTTTTCAACTTTAAGATCCTCCAAAAGCTTATGGTAATTTAAGATTTGATATCCTTTTCATCTGTCATCTCCCAACTCCCAACGATAGAATTTGCGATTTACAAACTTCTGCTTTCCTACATCTTTAGCCTTGTGTTTAGTAATTATTAAATCCCATATTTATTTTCTTCTCTATAAGGATAATAAACATCAAATAACTCATTACCTATATTATAAGGAACTTATAATTGTATGTAGGCATATCTTATTGGCATGTATCCGATGCTCAAGCTTTCTTCTGTCTGAAATTTCTTCTGTAGGCATTGCTTTTGTGAAGGAGAACCCACAATGGTTGATTAATGCTGGAAACTTAGCTTTGAAAGATTGAACTAGAGGGCAAAATCAACGAGATGAAAACGAGTGGCATTCCAAAGAGGAGACGTAACGGGTCAAGCTCACTGTCGCATACAGCTATAGATATTGGGAAAATCTAACTTCAACGAAGAGGGACCAAAGATAAACCTCTGGTGTATGTTGTTTTAATGTCGAAACGTCACAAAACGGAGAGCTAACATGGGCAGGCAAAGAGAATAAAAAATGGGTTTGAACAAGCTTTTTAAAGTCGAGGATTTTCACTCTTCTTGCATTTTCTATATTACTAGAGAAGTACAAACTTACAGTCATTGACAGTATCAGAACCAAAATAATAGAAAAGAAGTCTAATAAACTCTTAGGAATGGTATTGTGATAGAAAATAAAAGAAAAAAGTAACTTAAGCTTGAGGCGTGAAAGATCACTGTCCTTAAAAGCATATTCCACCTCACGAGTGTAGAATGATGGTGACTCTTTAAGATTCAACAAACAATCCTTCTTGTTAAAGGAAGCAGTAACAGTACATAAGATTTTGACCCAGCAGAATTTGAAATAACAAACTAATTTCACAGTAATACAACTTTCCGTGCCTTGCTCATGTAGCTTGCTCGTGCTAAGTTAGACACTAGCAGACTTTTGAAGATGAGACAGAGAAGATCTACTCCCAAAACCTGGTACAAACTTGTATGGGTTGCTCGTGTTATCCCCTCTCGCTCATTCATTCTGTGGTTAGCAACCTTGAGGATACTCAATACAAAGGACAAGCTCATGATCATAGTGGCTGACTCCAAATGTGTATTATGCTCTAGCTCAAAGGGATGCCTAGGTCACTTATACTTCTAGGATGACTACTCAACTATACTGTGGAATCATTTGCAAATCTAAGCTACGAGGTGGACAAACTTACTTGGATGAGTTTCTAGCTTAAGATGCATTTGGTATGCTAGTATACTTTATTTGGAAAGAGAGGAACTCAAGAATTTGTGACAACCACTCAAGCACTGTTGAAGAAAATATTAGAAAGACAAACACCAAAATCAGAATGTATACAATGAGAAAGGAGTCGATATTGAACTTGTCACCTGAAATTTGCTGTAACCTTTTTACTACTTGAGGCTGGTGTGATTTCTTTTACTTGAGCCTACTGGAAGTTAGTATGTATTAGATATTTTAAGGTCTGAATTATCTAAGATCAGATAGAAACTGCCATTTAGCTCTTTGATTTATTGAGTTGTACATACACTCTGATTGTTAGTTTTAGTTGTTACTTAATTTTCGAAGAATGAAAAAAAGATCACGACACGTGATGGTCAATATGCGGGAATTCATGGACAGATCGTTGTTGTAGATATGGAATCAGTGGAGATAGTATCAAAATTATCCTTATTACTGGGGTCAAGTGTTGCGTAAGGATGGGAAGAGAATCATCTTCTTCGCCCTTGTCGCCAAAGCAACCCATTGTTGGAATAATATTGGAAATGAAGACCAAACTGCAGTACTGGATTTGCTACGCACCACAAATGCCCATGTCTTCAGTCTTAATCACCTTTTGGCTTACTTTATTCTATACTTCATTATAAATTTATATTTGCCGTATTTTTTGAGTTTTTCCTCTCTTTTTTTTCCCTTATAACTCCTATATGTGTAAACTCTCCCAAAAGTTTTCATGTTAGGAACCCAATTAAAAGAAAACATTATAGGAAACATGTTCATTTTTAGAATAATAACAAATGAAATCATTCATCTAACGTTATCTGTCTGAAAATATATATTTTTAATCTTTTCAACCATATTTTAAATGTAAGATGCACATCTGGTAATAAAAATATTAAATTATGATTTAAATTAAATGTTTATTATATGTTGATATTTTTAATGGTTTGAAACATTTAAGTTTAAATTAAATTTAGTCTATGTTTATTTGGGTAGTTATTAATGGAATAGAATGTGATGTAACATTATTCCATTATTTGGAATGAGAGTTAATGATGGAATGGAATAGAATAGGATGGGAAGGGGAGAGTTTCACATTACATCTCATTATATCATAAACAGTAAAAATAAATTACTTCCAATTTAGGAGATTTAGGATGGTATGTAAAATGATAAACAATTCTATATTACATTATGGATCCTTCTTCGAAACAACATTTCACTGTATTACATTATGAACCCTTCTATCCTTCACAAACAACAATTTTCTAATATTACATCTATTTACATTCCATTTCATTATTATAAATTATTCTATTCTATTAAAAATCTTACGTTCAATTAAAGATGGTCGTAGTAAAAAGATTATAATCTAATTTAATCCTTCTAAATAGGTCTTTAAAAATAAATACAACAAAAAATTTTCAAATTTTTGTATATCCAAGAATTAATAGACACTATGGCATACTTTAAAATTCCTAACTCCAATATTTATGTGCATTCAATGAATTGTAGAAAGGGAGTGCTTCGAGTAATTGGTAGAGTCAATCTTTTGTAACCAGAAGGTTACAGATTCGAGTCACAAAAAAAATTTTGTAAAATGTAAAGGTAAGGTTACATACAGTTGATGTTGAGATGACAAGTTTGAGTTATAGAATTCTTTTTAAAATGCAAAGATAAGGTTGCGTACAATTGATGTTGAGATGACACTTTTGATCATAACAATTATCCTAGCTTTGCATTGTTGGAGAGGTTATGCAATCCAAAATGAGAGATGTCAAAAAGTATGGAAGGTTAAGTAACTAAAAATATACATTTGATAAAGTTCCATTTTAATCTATCATATGCTTTTTAATATCTAATTTAAAAGCAATCAAGGCTTGTCTACATTTCTTCCTTGTCATTGACCTTCTTTGACATAATTATCATATCATTTTTAATTTAGAATTGGTACAAAACTTGGTTACATAAGAGAAACAATCTTTGACGTTAATGGTTTTGATGGGTTGAAAATAACTTTAATAATGGTTTTACAAGAGATATTATATGGATTAATAGGTCCCAATTGAGTTACAGTTTTTATTTTCATACTTTTGGAAGTAGTATTATGATAATATCATTAATACCTGTCTTAGAAAACCTACTTCAACATCTAGCATATTGATGTTCCCATTGTATGAAATCATAATAACTCCTCTTGCTTATTAACATCTTAATATTCTTATTTCAAGGAGCATTCTATTCTAACAAATGGTAGCCTCATTTTTGTTTTGTTTCTCTTGTAATTCCTTATAGCCTTTCCCTCATCATTTTTTCCTGACATGTGTAACTTCTTAAAAACTTCTGTATTAGAATCAATAACTATTTCAGTGAAATTATGTACTATTTATCCTTAAGGCTTCCCATTATCCTAATTATTAAAAATATGATCCTCTAACTTTTGATGCATTAGCCAAGTTGCTTAAAGTAAAAAGGATTGGATGTCTCACTAGATAGTTTTCTACAATATAAGTCAAATAATATAGGAGTATGATATGAGTGACTTTAAATGAGCAAATAAAGTTTATGGTTAGATGAGTCTCCATTCACTATAGAATAATACACGATCTAATTAGATGCTCTCTATTAACTCCTGATCCCTAAACCAAGTAAACTTTAGTCTTAAAGTCTTATGTCTAGTAAGCATAACTGAGAAATCTAGCTTTAAAATTCAATTCACTTTCTTAACACAATGTTTGGTCATCCTCTTTTCTCATTCCATTAAAACTATATGTTAGATCACTAATAGCACTAAACCATATTCCCATTGATAACTCAACTTTTCTTTCTTCTTTCGCTAGCAAAGTCTTGATTAGGTAGCCAATTAAAATCATTTGTACATTGAAATTTTAACTACGCCATAATACTCAAATACCTTTACCCCTTCCTTTTGGGGTTGATTCAAATCATATGCACATCCAAATCACAACTACTAGCTAGCAAAGTCAGGTTTTGGGGCTAGTCCTTCACTTATCATTTTATGAACTTACTTTTCCTATCCGTTGAGATTGACTACACATAAAAGTGATTGGAGATTTTCTATAACAAAAAAGAAAAAAACATAACTTAGTTTTTTCCTATAAGCATTATTAGGTGGGTGTGATGCTTACCTTCCTTCAAGAGCATGATTCCTTTATAATACTAAAGGTGTCAAGTATTGGGAGCAAGGAGGTCCACACACATAACTTGACTTTGTATTACAAGGAGAGAGGTAAAAGCATGGTATTTGGTGGTTCATCCAGGCTAAGGTCCTTGCCTAGAACCTGGACATGGTCACACAGTTAGAGTATTATTATAATTAATGGTTTTCTAGATCCCACTTGAATAGTAAGAAATAGATATCATTTATCCCAATAGATCTAGAGAAAGTGTGTAGCTTTTTATAGAGCACAATGTCTTCAGTCCTACGCACCATTTCTTAGTTTATAGGACAGGCTATAGACTTTGCTCTAGATTAATAAGTTTGATATTTTGCTAGGCTTTCATATATTATTATATTATGTATGAATTATTTTGTAGGCTTTTTTAGGGCTAGAGTCCTTAAGAAATGGGAAGGTCTCACAATCCTATCCCTTGATTGTGTGTTGATTTGTTAAATGTTCTTATATAAACCTAGGGAAGTTCCTTGAGAATGAAATTCTTCTTACTCAATCATTTGAGGCAAACTTGTGATTTGTGACCTTTATGATACACCTTAAAAGCTTAGTTTATAGTCTTCTCCATTCTACTTCCTATACTTTATAACTTTTAGTGATTCTAGTAATTGCACTAATACCTTATGCTTATCATCTATGACTAGGTATAAGGAGTATTTTATATATGTAGTATCCTTAAACGTGTAAAGGATTAGCTTATAGACCTAGAGCCATTGTCCCGATGTATACTCTTCTGAGGGAAGTAAGAATGGAAGAAGTCTTAGGCCTGCATATTTTGAGAATCTCAATGTCACATCATCCTTCTTAACTACAACCTTGTTAAAGCTTCATAACATTGAAACATTTGAATAATTGAATAAGTCTTTTCTTAAAGAAAAGATTGATGGAAAAGGGAAAATATACAAAGATTTGTATCCAAGTGGATCTGACTAAAACTTAAAAATTTGATATAAGTTTTAGTTGAAATGTGAGGTTTATAAAATTTTATAGTGAAGGTATTCACCTAATATGCTTCAAATGCGGCTATAATGGGATCCTAAAGGTTTAAAGTTGTCTTCCTCAAGAAAAGTGCAAGGAATACGATAATGTACAACCTACAATAGTGGATGGGAGTTCATTTAGTTAAGAAAAAGTGGGACAAAAACATTAAAACTTGTCATATATGTAATTTAGGTCAAACTATTGGGATTTTATGTTGAACTAATTAAATGTATTATATGTCAAAAGTTGGTCACTAAGTTTTTATCATGTTTCTTATAAGCATAGGTTGAATGAATCATCCATTTCATCAACCAAACTGTATAAAGTAGGAAAAAACTTTCTTTTAATTTTGAATCCTTTGATCATTCATGTAGTTAAATAGACCAAAATTTATGATAATTAATGTTTTAAATGAAGTTAAAGATAGGAGAAACTCTTATTTTAACAAAGAGTCACTTAAAGTTTTGGGAGCGAGAAAAAGAAGGCAATAAGGGAGATTTCATACGGGAGTAAACTGGATTCACCATGTCATTGACTGAATTACATATTGAAGAAAGGGATCAAGGCAAAACTTTAAGAATCTAGAACATGAGAAGAAACATCGGTATGCTATAATAGAGTATAGTAGAATATCTCAATTAATATTTCTAGGGTTGTATGGACCTTTAATTTTTTGTTTTTAATGTTGTCTTATGAAGAATTTTATTATTTCAACCTTTCAAAACCATGAAATTATGGAACATTTTTTAAAACCCTATATAATATTAACAATAAGTTAGTGTTAAGTTATTAATAAGATTGATGATTAGTTTTATAATTAATGATTATATATATGCATGTTATCTTAAATTTGGATATAGTTTTATATATATGGTAAGAAAAGGGTATGATAAGGATATCATTTATGCATATAGAATTATATTAAATTGATGCCTTGTATGTGAATGGTGCAAGATGTGATCCTTGTGTTTTGTTTTATAATCTAATTTAAAGCTCTTCAAAGGGTGAGTTGTGATGTGATTATGACAAGTGGTGAGATATTATTGGTTAGGGCCTATTATTTGATGGTAGATTAAGAAGGTAGTAATTTATCAGTCATACCAAACTATCTAGTGCCAAATCTTTTCAAGAATAAGTATATTACCTAGGATGAATTATATAATTCCTATTTAAGCTAGGTAATGGACATTGTGTATATGTTTTTGTTATTTTGGTTATTGTATCTAGTTGTGTTAAGGGTAATTTGTATATGTTCATAAAACATTATTATTAATAATAAAATCTTAGATATTGTGAGATTTCATATGATCACAGTATGGTATAACTTATTTCTTATATAGTTGTTAGAGAGAGGTTTTGATATTAATTTTATTGTTCTTTTTTTGTTAATGTATGCTACATTGTTATAGTTTATGTTTCAGGTAAGGAGATCAAGGAGAACTTAGACTTAAATGAGATTTGGAATGACATTATAAAGTGTAAAAATAAAAAAGTCTTGTAGATAGTTTGACATTATTTTCTATTTATTTATTTATTTATTTAAGATTATCATATAGTTTTAGTACTTTCCCTAAAAGATCAATATTTTTGCATTCTACTTAGCATTACCTAAACACGTCACCCGTAAGTATACGAGGTTGCTGTAGTATACGGTGGACATATCAAGGTTGTCTCATAAGGAATTTAACTGTAATAACTTGATTAAAAACAAGAAATTAAAGAATCAAATTTAAGAAGGTATAGAGGTTTTGAAACTATGAAATAAAAAAAGAATGAATTGCATGAAATTGATATAAACCTTTCAAAGATAACTTAGGGTTTACACTTCGATCCAATTTTAAACCTAAATTCTTAACCTTCCTATTAATACAATCTGTAGCTTTATTCTCTCTTCAATCAAATTGGCAACTATCAATTTAATAGTTCTCACATTCATAAACTAACAATTACTAACCATTCGAAGTTACAAATTGATCGTTTAGTTCCAATATCAAGTTTCATCTTTCGATTCTTCACTCAATATCTTAAGACTAATAGGTGTCCAATCTATTAACCTAGCGTTCAACATAACAAAATCAATCTAAGAAAGATATATATTAATGGGAATTATTGAATCAACATATTCAATTAAATCTAGATGCAAAACCTAGGTAAGAATAATTTAGTTCATCATCAAAGTAAAAGTAATAATCGTATCAATTGAATTCAAACTAGTAAAATCCATTATATTAAGAAGAAATTGAAACAAGAAAAATCTACAACCCCAAAAGAATAGAGAACAAAATAACCCTTGAATGATGGCTGAGAGTGAAACTCTCGTTCACTTTCTCCAACTCTCAATCAATGTTGATGACAAAACTCTATTGATTCTCCCTCTGCAGCTCTCTTTCCGTCTCGATAATTCTCTCCTATTTTTGACCTTTATTTCATCCTCTTGAGGTCATGATCTCTGCACATAAGTTGTATTTCTGCCTCCCATCTTTCTAACGAATCCTCTTTTGCTTAAAACAAAGCATTGTAACTAAAAGAATGGACCAAAAATCAAGGGAAGGTCAAACTAAGTCGGGAAAGATTTTGTATCTCATTCTCAACCTTTTAGCCCCTCAAAAAAGCACTTTTAGGCCTTAATTTTTACGTAGGCAAGACGTTGGCTTCAATTTGAGCCTTTGAATCACCTTAGTTGGATCTCATAAGCTTTAGATATGTCCATTTAAAGCTCCAGTGGTTAGGATGCCAATTTTGCGAGAATAAGTTTTACTTTGAACGAACGATTACTGGTCCAAACAACTTCGAACAACTATATAATTGGGCTTCCTTAAAATCTTGAGATGTCCTCTAAATATTCTCTTACCTTTTTAAAGTCTTCCCCTCAAGTCCTTAAAGTTCAACCTAAACACAAACACCTAAGAACAATCTTGAACATACATATTAGAAAAGACTAAAAAATAAACAGAAACTATTCGAAACCTAACATAAAATGCATTATAACAAACGTTACTTATTATATAAAGATGATTACTTAAAAGAGTTAATGATGATACATTTTTTTGCTTTTAATCTTGGTGTACATTGGCATTATAATTTTAAATAAGTTATTTAAGCCTTAAACTAATGACAAGGTGTTATGTTTCGAGCCTTGCCATTAAGCGACATTTGTTAAAGGTTTAATTTAACAATTTCTACCAAACTATTTAATGTTAATTTAAATTTAGAAAAATTTATTGTGTACAACTTGTCTTATATGTTAGAATTTGGTAAATATGTTTATTGTTATGAGTAAATGTTAATTCCTTTAATTTTTTTAGGAAATTAGCAAAAGGAGAAAAATCAAAAAACATAAAAGTAGCTAAAAATAACTTTATGAGATCTTTAAGAAATCCTTGATGCAAAATTAGTGGATTAATTAGAGGAAGGTATGCTGGAAATGATGACAGTAAAGGGATACTCTATAAGCGCATTATTAAACTCTTAAAATTTTAATATAGAAGGGAATTGTAGACAAGTCAGTTAGATAATCACTAAGGGTCTTATAGGAATTCCTTGTTTAGATGAAGGTTATCAAATACAATTTTCTTTCAATGCAAATTTATTATCATTAGTGGCCAAAATATTATAGTTTGGTACATCCTTGCACAATCCTATTTGTAACATTAACATATTCAATTTTTCAAAAAAGTAATAAAAAATTTGTGAGATCTTTTCAATTTCATAAGAATTTCTACTTATTGGAATTTGCGTAATAAATATAGAAAAGTGATGAAGAAGCATATTATGACTCAGGCTAATATTTAAGTACGCATTTATTATAATTTTAATTATAACTTTAGCTATTGATGTCAAGTATAATTGATTCTAGAGGAATCCAAAATTTATTAGGAATGTTTAAAAATCATTAAAGACAACGAAGTCAAATTCGACCTTTTATATGGTGAAAAATCTATCTCTAACATTTTGTTTGGATGATAAAATGGTTTAGCCTATTGAATCTATAAAATTATGAACTCTTAACTTCGTTAGCTTAGTTGATCCCCTCCTAAACAAACCCTATAATGAAACTTTAATGCTATATTTTTATCATTTCTTATTATGATTATGTTCCTTTCCTTTATATTTTAGGTCTTATAACACATGAAATCATAAAATCAATCATTCTTTTTTATTTTTCATCTTAGTTTATAAAAATTTTATGAATATTCATTTTTAGACTAGATAGTTTATTACATTTTGAAAAATCTTGTTGAAAAGGTTCACACTATAGAAATTTAGCTAACTTGTTGACGAAAACAGTTACATAGAGAAGTTAAATTATTTCTTAGAACTTATTAATATTTTAAGTTGTTAGATATAGTTGTAACTCAAACTATATAGAGTATAATTGCCATGGAAGAGATTTTTTCAAATGGCCCATATACATAGGCATGCAATCATAAAGTTTTAGGATAAAAATTGATAATTGTTAGAAGTCTTTGGGTGAATACAATCATGCACAGAAGATGCTTTCTTCTTTAGAAATTAAAGTTGAAGACATGAACTCTGATACTGATGTATTAGTATGGCAAAGGATTTTTTTGAATAGGGATATGGGCATATTAGAGCCCATTTATATCGAGGGAGATCGTCTGTTCCCTCCCTCTTGTGCCCTTTGTGCCAAAATAATCTTACCCATCAAATTTGTTGCAATAAATGGTTAAGATAGTTTAGGCACAGAATAGCACAGGGTAGAGGGAACAGCAGATCTGCTCCCCGTTTATATATACGTAGAGAAGTAGAAAGATCCGCTAGCATGATGGTGTCTATGTCTATACGTAGGTAGATACAATAAGATCCATAGCCTAGGACACATACACGTTAAAGCTCATACATAAGCTTAAAAAACAATTAGAGAGATACATTCATGGCAGACACTCTTATGTAAAAACCCATTTTTAATGGATTTCAAACAATAAAAGGATTTTAGGAGTTACTAGAATCATGTTTAAGTTAAGTTAGGATTGGTAAGAGACAAGTTACATAGAATTGTGACTTAAAGAGTTTACAATTAACTATACTGATGTAAATCAAGTCTATATAAGTTTGTAACTATCATCAAACTAATTCAATAGTGAATCAAATCATTGTAACTTCCAAGGACATAAATCTTCTATTGTTCTTGTTGTTTCTTTCTTTCTATTTTATTCTGACTATGCATTGTTACCCAACAGTTGAATTT
>JANQBM010000007.1:10652691-10665421 GCA_025594535.1 Erythroxylum domingense
AGAGAGGGCGGTCTGTGTGGTGAAGAGGGAGGAAAGGAGGGATTAGTTCGAGAAGATGAGGATTCTGTCATAGGGCCGATGAAAGGCTCATAAGTGCTCTAATACCATGTTAGAGTAATAAGAAAGCGATAGTAATCAAAGAGACTTTTATTGATTTGTTTTCTAAACTTTTATATAGGCACTATACACCTTTTTATAAGAAAAGTAAAGTCATGGATTTGTTCCTTGTAGTTGAATAGAATAACGGAAAGTTGTTGGAGAGAAAGATTGGGTGTCATCCGATCTATAGTTGTGTGTCTTGACAAAAATTGTGATTAAGGAAGATGATGAATAATGATTCAACAAGCATTAGACGTGGAAGAAGAGCCTCCACAAGACAATCAAAACTTAGCCATTTGCTCAAAATTTACACCTCTAACAACAACACGTGGTCTATGTGATTATGTGAGGCCATGTCCTATAAGAAAAGGAATATAAACCTTCCTGCATCTCTGCCAAGCTCATTTTTGCATTTGTATTGTCAGATAGTGTAGAATTAAGGGATAGCAAAAGGGCATGCCCAATTCGAGCTTGGATTTGAAGCAAAATGTCAATTTTTTGAAAAATAATAATTTCAAACCGGGTCTTTTTGGCCCTGGTCGAGCCTAGGCTTGGGCCAGGCCAGCTCAAACCCACCCAACTCATTGTTATTCCTAACTTGAAGTTGAACATTGTTTATCTATATTTTATATTATTAATTATTAATTTTGATTTTTTAGTATTAAAATATTTTTAAAGAACTTTTAGTAACTTTAGAAATTTTACTTTTGTGATTAAGGGTTGCATAGGGATATTTTATGACTTTTAATTTGAATCTAAACATTAATCCAGTTTTTGTAACAATTTTCTTAAGTATGACTGATTTAGAAAATTGTGAATAATACTACTTTTGAGTATTTTCAAGTGGAAAATAGGAATAAGCCTCTTTCTAGTAGTTCATTGGGATTTGATATTTTATTAAATATATTAAGTGATAATATCATCAAAACAACTGAAATTTTTTAATTTGATATGTTTAATAAAATATGTAGGTATAATTGAATTATGAAAGATATAAAGGAAGTGGCTAATTAGAATTGTTTTCTAGAAATTAAATAATATATTCCAAAAAGAAGTGGCTAAGCGATACAAGAGACAAGTACATCATTTAGAATTAACTCCAGATATCGCTGAAAGGCTTTTCCTTTTTAATATATCATATTCCCTCTATAGGTGTAATGTAATATAGTTTTGAAATGACAATGAAAAATAACCTCCAAGATTACCATCATTGACTTGTATAAATTGAATAGAAGAATTATGATAAAGTGTAGCCTTAATGAGAAGGAAGTGCTTTGAACGTTGTTGTCACTATAGAACGTCCTAAGAACGGACAAATTGCTTATCATCAGCATTGTCAACAAACTTATGATAGCTAGGTAACAGCTATAGGCTTGCGTGTTGCACAATGTTGAGATGAATGCATATTGACTTGATTGAAGAGTTTGAGCTCTATGTTACTGCTAAGAAGATGAAGGACCAATATGTTACTGCTAAGAAGACGAGGGACTAACTTAAGATTAGGTTTGGTGGCATATCAATAACAGGGTGCGCTAAACACAAAGTTTCAGTCAGTTCTATATGTTCAATCCTAAATACTCAATTTCAAAACACCTTAGAGTGATGTATTTCATTCGAGTTGTGAGGGCAATCGGTACGGAGCTCACTAATGGACAACATGTTCAAGTAGTGATTAGATCCCTCCCAATGTTTCCTAGGAGACATATTAAGATGGTTCTCAGCTATAGTTAGAATATAAACATGTTTGAAGGGATTTCACAAATTCTTAACCCTAAAGTATAGCATCAGGAGGTGAAACATTCCACTGTTATGATTGCTAATCTTGGTCAACACCATTGCAACAAGTCTAAATGCAACAGGTAAAAGAACGGGAAACATGTCAAGCCCCACAATCGAGTACCTGAAGATGGGAAGGTCCAAAAGCATCATAAGCGTACATATCCCAATAGTATTGTATCTAACCATGATACAAATTTCACAAACTATTTTTGGAAGACCTTGTGACGTAAGTTAGGCATCAAATTGTTATTTAGCATAGGATACCATCCTCAAATAGATGAACAAATTAAAGCGATATAATTGAACTCTTTCAACGTTTCTTGGAACTATTGTTAGCAATAAATTGAAGATTCAGGATGTATGTTTACCTTTATTAAATTTACTTACGATATATACGATCATTGTGACACTAAACATACTCCTTTCAAATTGCTTTATGGGTTTAATCATATGAACCCACTAGACTTGTTTTCGTTACTTGAATGAAGAAAGAAAAGCCTAGTATGTGAAGAAGCATCAAAACCAAGTTCGTAAAACTGCTTGTAAAAGAAGACTATCGTGTGTGAGGAATAAGGCAACAAAGAGAGGAAAGCTACAAGGTTTTAGCTTCAAGATCTTTTACGGAGTCACATGTGCAAGGAGCATGTTCATGACAAGACTAAGAAAGATCTCGTAATCCATTCAAATACTTTTAGAGGACCAATGAGGCAATGACAATGCTTAAGATTAATTTGTTGCAACGCTGTGGAGTTAGTGCGGTTTGTGATACACCCCTTTATGTTACCGATGGTCGTGACGATTTGATGGCAAGTCCAATTCAAGGTGGGAGATGATGTGCATAGTGGCATGCTCAGTCCCTTCGATTGACCAGTTCAATTTGCAAGGTTTAGGCGTATGGTTGGCTCTATGTCAATATAGGTACGATCGATAAAGAAAATATCCTTTAATTATCTTAAAATTATAAACTTAATAATAATATAAAGTATTTAAAATGTTATAATTTACGTCATATAATAAAGAATAACTAAATCAAAACTTCAAATCATAAGAACAGATCCATGAATTCAAAAGTATTACAATAGGAGTTTGTAGTAAGGAACACAACCAAGTAAAAACAAAACTTGAAATAAAAGCATTTATAGTTAAAAGTTTTATATTTATATTACATATATAGAATTTAACATATATATATCAAATACAAATGAAATTAAAATAAATGAAATGAAATGAAAAACTTGAAATTTCATTCAATCAAATATTTACTAAAATTGTATTAACTACAATTTTATTTGGTACAAAATACTAATAATTGAGAGGAGCCTCACGATCACCATAATTCAAATTTATTTTACCAAATGACCTTTCAATAATTTCTCATCCAAGATTATCCTTCAACTTACTCTCATTAATCGAACTTGATTCCTCATAAACTCAATCTACTAAAAAATCGATATGGTCAAAACAAATTGGATAATAAACTACTTGTTATATTAAAAGTCCTAGTAAACAAATAAAATTAAATTATTAAGAAAGTATAAGAAAATATATTCAACTTAATAATGATAATAACATACCTTTCTCAAAGTTTTAAGTTGTATCGAACAAAGACCAAATCGTTTAATCTTTTATATGCCAATCTACTCCTTTGCTTGGAATGAATCAATTAAAATATGTTATATTTCCTTTCGTACCTTGTTATACTCATACATTGACTTAAAATTCAAACTACAAACCTTTGCAATTATGGGACACTACTTCCAAATTGGTTATACTTTTATAAAAAGAATAAAGTAATGATTAATTTGTACAAGTAACAAAAGTGAAGAAATATATACTTGGATTAATTTTTTCTCTTTCAAAAATTATAATGGGTTTCTCAAAATCACTAGAAGTGTCCTTATAAATCTAGATTTGTGAGCTTAAAAGATCTTGCATCATCTCATATGCAATAATTATTGGTAACATTCTCTTATTAATTTCAGTTATCTTTGTAAAAGTTGGTCTAAATTTGACACTAGTATTTAAAATGCCCCTATTGCAAATGACAAAAAGTAAAGTTGTTATTTCCATTTTTCATTAGTGACTGGAAGATAAGGTGTATAGACACAAAAGGCTTATTTTTCATATTGGCCTTGATTGCTTTTTTCGTCGTCGTTATGGTATCATAAAAATAACTTATTGTTGCCTTCTCATCACTATTAGCTAAACGAAATATTCTCACCAAAGGCTTATAAAATCATATCACAAATTGACATTAGGACCAAAATTTATGATCTTAAAGTATGATTATAGAAACCTTCGTTGCAACTCAATATGCCCAACATTAAATTTGGCATATTGAGTTGCAACTCGCTCATCATTTGTAAACATTTGTGCAAGCTCCTTCCTCGTTAGAACAAAACACCAAAGTGATAAGAAATTAGTCACAAATCTTATAATAGCAAGATCACACAAATTCTTATCCTTTAGTGAAACATGCTCTCATCAAATTCAGGACCCAAGCACCATATAGATTAACATAGTCAATTTTCTTGCTTTCTACATAGTTTTAACAATGATAAGAAAGTATCTAGCATCTCATATATTTTCCAACATCAGGACAATATAATATGTAGCACAGGGAGTCTATTGTCAGTAATGAACTGTAGAATATTTTCAAGCCTAGCTTAATTTACAACTTCATCAATTATATGAAACAAAGTATCAATATTTCCAACAAGGCCAGATGTATCAATGAACTTTAAAAACATTGTCCCCTTTAGTAGAATAAACAAAAAAATTGATAATAGGCTCATAAACAAAGCTAGTTAGAAGAGTATAGTTGTAGTCATCAGTTGAGGGGGTTTTATATCCTGAACTATAAAAGGCAATAACATCTCCTATAGGTTGGTAATAATAAGATTGTGTAGTATTGAATAATAAACCTGCATCATACCATTATCTAGCTATTGCCATGTTCATATTATAAGCTTCTTCTTTAGATTGTAAGGTATTACAAATCGAAGGTTGAGATGTAGGAGTTGTTTATAGTGTCAAAGAGTTAGATTCTTCTTTTCCTACATTAGCTCCAATATTACCTTCTCGTTCGGTCAGAATACCACCTTCAACATTTCTAGCATCATCTTGACCACCAAAAAAAGAACTTCCACTACCAATTTTGTATTTCAATCTTTGTCTTTTATCTTTCTCATGCTAATACTCTTTAAGCAAAGTTTTCATTTTCTATTTCACACCATTGTTAACTTTCTTACAAGGTTCCACATAACCTTTAATCCTAGCTAAACACTTCTTTAATCTGGTAATTCCCCCACCTTTCAAATGCTTATTACAATACAAACAAATGGTATGGTTCTTTATTCTAATAACCAATCTAACATAAGCCCAAATTAAATCAACAAGTCTTCCTGAAGAGGATAAATTATCAAATTAAAGCACTTGAAGTTTCTTCCATGTATCTGTAAAATAAATAAAATGTATGTCAAAATTAAATTTGTAAGTTTATATTCAAAAATAAAGTTTTTATATATAATATCATCATATAACTATAAGCATATCTAAATGGACTTTATTACATCTTTCTTTATGATAGTGCACATTGCAAAAATGACTTTATTATAAAACATGAAAAGAAAAAATTAACACTTAAATATTTACAATTTGACATTATGTTGGGTAATAAGTATACTATTATAAATCAAAGCTTTAAAGGTATACAAAAAGAAAAAAAAATTCACATGGATTATTTTCTACTATATATTTAGTTACCCATAAGATAGGATAATTAATATGCATCTGTAAGTTTATTATCATGTTGGAAATATTTCTTTCCAAAGTTTAAATTTTTGTACTTGTAACGTTATTTTTTAATGACAAAAATAAACAATATAAGAATACAAACATTTTATTTTTAACTTAGTTTCATATATTAATGATTTAATTTTATATTAAACATTATGTTTAAATGATTAATCTGTTGGGATAGCCATGGATTCATGCATCACATACATAATAAGGCAGTAGAAGTGTCGAAATATAAATTCCAACCCCACGACATCCTCAAAAATCCAGAATCTTAGATGCATGCATACCCAGATTATAAGAACATAAAATTTCAGCACATGTACCTTTGATAATGCTCCTCCTTTCTTTAATCTTCTCTTTGTTTGGGTTGTATCAAACACCAAACACCTTCCTTGATCACTCAAGAACATACAAAGATGAAGAAAAGCAGCGTGTAAGCGTGGTTAGAGCACCAAACAAGATGAGTTCAAGTAGATGTTCAAATAGAGAGATAGATCAAGGTTATATTGCATGCAATTAGATTCATGCAATAATTGCATGAATTGCATGAACAAGACTCAAGACAACTTCTCTCTAACTCCAGAACCCTTATAGACCCCTTATCCTCTCACTTAAGTGAATTTTTAACTTATTCGTTCATGTGTACATAAGTGAAGAACTCACTTATGCATCATCTAAATTGCCTTGGGTCACGATCGTGGCCTACTTCGATGACATCCATACACACTTTATTTTTCATCCAATCTTTTATATGGGTGACCCTTAAGTTCTCGGTTATTTTGGGCACTTTAATTAACTCTTAATCTGAGCAAATCATGGATGGTTTCATGCCACTTAAATTAACTCTTAATTCAAGCAAATCATGAAGGATTTAATGGTGCCAATTTACCAGAATATAACTTAATTAACACACGAACTCTTTGAAAGTTAATTATCCAACTTACAATCCTTTTCGTAGACAATTACCATACAATTCTTCCTTTCACCATTCTATACCCCACTTAGTTCGGAGTAAGGACTATTTATCAACCCCCACTAGATTGACTACATCATATCTAGTCCAAGTGATGTTAGTTCTTATCCTGAGATCTCATTAATCTATGTGTCATTAAAGACTCTCTTCATAACATATAACTGCTCTAACCAGAGACTCCTGAATAATGTCCTGACAAGAGATCGTGGGTATCATCTCCTTCTATTAGAAGTGGTGAATCTTTTATTGGCTACCCAATTACCTTCGAATACCAATAGCTATACCCAATCACCACCCTGTGAGCAACCTCATCTCGATGCAACAAGAAATAATATCAAAGTATAGGATTAGCATCCAAGATATCCTTGAGTACCTCAAGTTTAAGGATATTTTCACCATTGTTAAGAAGAGATTAATCATTAACATTTGATAGATCATCTATATGAAAATCTCATAACGGGTCATTCGATGTACTTACTACTCTTAGTAAGCATCCATATGTTAACTCTAAACATCTCTTGCTTACAATTTGTGAGATCCACTGCTTTATCAAATCAAAGAGTATAACATGTGCTAGTCCATCCAGATTAATAATGCCTTGTCTTATTAATCCTATGACTGGGGATGATTTTGATACTAACATAATTACACATGATAAGAATCTCATTATCATGATCTCATTATAATTTCCTTCATGCTATATTAATTCGATTTAAGATCGACATCAATTCATACATAAACGAACATCAAATTAATGAAAAATTGCCTTTCGCTTTATTAATCAAAATAAAGATTGAACAAAAGTGCTAAAGGTGATTGCCTTTAGAACAACACTATAATAATCTCCCACTTGCACTAAATTCAATCGCCTTTGTATCTAATACCATAGGCGAGTACACTAGAATCAAATCTCATTTGACGAAGTGGCTTAGTAAAATGATCAGCAATGTTGTTGATCTATGGGCACTCTCTTTATCTTCACATCACCTCTATCAATGATCTCCCTGATTAGGTGATATCTCCTGAGTACATGCTTGGACCTTTGATAAGACCTTGGTTCCTTGGCTTGAGCAATAGCCCCATTGTTGTCACAATACAACATTATCAGGTCTACACTGCTCAGAACCACTCTAAGTTCCATAATGAACTTCTTGATCCAAACAAATTTTTTTGTCACTTTCGTAGTTGCAGTGTACTCTAACTCGGTCGTTAAATTTGTTGTCATCTCTTGTTTAGAACTCTTCCAACTTATTGCTCCACCATTTATTGTGAAAACATAACCTGACTGGGATTTGGAGTCGTCCTGGTCATATTGAAAATTAGCATTTGTATGCCCGCTCACTATGAGATCTCTATCTCCATATATCAAGAATACATCTTTAGTCATTCTCAAGTACTTTAGGATATTCTTGACAGCCACCTAGTGACACTCACTAGGATCCAATTGATATCTACTTGTAACATTTAGAGCATACGATATATTAAGTCTTGTATATAATATAGCATACATGATTGATCCTATTGCTGAAGCATACGGGATTATACTCATGACAGTCCTTTCATCTTTCATCTTAGGACACATAGATTTTGAGAGCTTTATCCCATGAGTTATAGGAAGAAACCCTCTCTTGGACTACTCCATGCTAAATGTCTTTATCACTTTATCTATATTTATAGACTATGAAAGACCTGGAAACTTCCTTGAACTATTTCTATATATCTTTATTCCTAAAATATAAGTTGCTTCTCTAAGATCTTTCATGGAAAAATCCTAGGACAACCAAATTTTGACTGATTGCAAACTTGAGACATTATTTGTTATTAGTAATATGTCATCCATATATAATACAAGGAATATAATAACACTCCCACTAACCTTCTTTTACACACAAGTTTCATTAGGATTTTGTGAGAAACCAAACTCTTTGATTGTCTCATTAAATCGGATGTCCTAATTCCTAGATGCTTGCTTCAATCCATAAATGGATTTCTGAAGCTTGCATACCTTTTTGTCATCTTTGGATATAAAGCCCTTAGGTTGTATCATATACACATCCTCAACTAAGTTTCCATTCAGGAAAATCATCTTCATATCTATTTTCGATATCTTATAATCATAATGAGCGGCAATGTCTAAGAGTATTCTAATGGATTTAAGCATGGTCGTGGGGTTAAATGTCTCATCATATCCAACTCCTTGTCTTTGATGACAACCTTTAATGACTAGGCTCACTTTATAGGTAATCACATTATCATCCATGTCGATTTTCTTCTTAAAAATACAATTGCACCCTATAGGTTTTAGCCCTTCAAGTGGGTCAACCAAGTCCAAACTTGGTTTTTAAACATGGAATCCATTTCAGACTTTATGGTTTAAAGCCATTTTTCAGATTTTGAACTTTTCAGAGCCTCTTCATAGGTTGTAGGCTCATCGTCCTATATAAGAAATACGTTATTACATACACTTACGAGAAATCCATATCTCTTTGGAACATTACATATCCTACTTGTTTCTCTACTTTATGTCTAAATTGTTTGAGCATTTCAAATGCTTCCGACTTGTATCTCATTAGATAAATATATTGATATCGTGAATAATCATCGATAAAGGTAATGAAGTACATAAAACCACCTCTAGCATGAATGGACATCGTACAACATACATCGAAATGCATTAGGTCTAATAACCCATTCGCTCGTTAACCCTTTCCTTTAAAAGGTAATTTAGTCATCTTAGCTGACAAGCAAGATTCACATGTGCCATATGATTCATAATCAAATAAACCTAAGCTACCACTCCTATGCAGCTTAGCCATGCGTCTCTTACTTATATGGCCAAGTCAACAATTCCATAAGTGAGATGATTTTAGGTTATCCCCCTTTTTTCTTTTATTGTCATTGATATTTAAAATTAGATTGCACATATCAAATACTATTGCACAATATAGCAGTATCATACAACATTTCATTCAACTTAATTAAACAACCATTGCTTGAAATAGTTAAATGAAATCTTGTTTTATTAAGACATGAAACAGATATAATGTTCTTTACCACAATGGGTACATAATAGCAATTATCCAAAATTAACTCTAATCCACTAGGAAGATACAAAACATAGGTTCGTACGGCTAATGTAGTAACTCTTGCTCCATTTCCCAAACGTAGGTCCATCTCTCCCTTCTTGAACGGTCTACTATCCCTGAGACCCTGCATATCAACACATATGTGTGAGCCACATCTAGTATCCAATACCCAAATGTTATGATTAAAAACAGTATTAACCTCAATGACAAATAACATACCTAAAGTAGACGGTGGAGCATCTAATGCCTTCTTCTACTTCAGTGACTCCAGATAGGCTTTACAGTTCCTCTTCCAATGTACTTCCTTGTTGTAATAGAAGCATATCCCCTTTAATGTAGTCTCCTTTTTCTTCTTTTTGGCGACATATCCCCTTGGCTTCTTAGACTTCTTCTTCTTCTTTTGTTTCCTCTTGCGAGAACCAGAAGGAGAGTCCACTAGCATCATAGCCTTCTTGTCTTTCTTGACAGTTTGCTTAGTTGTTTTGAGTAGATTAATTAGCTTAGGTATCAAAGTGGATATTTGATTCATCTGATAGTTAAGCGAAAACTGTGAATAACTATCAATCAAACCAGTCAAAATTAAATTTACACTTAATTCATGACCCGTTATGAAACCCAAATTGGCTAACCTCTTAATGTATCCATTCATCTTCAACTCATACTGCACTAGAGATGATCCCTCAACCATCTTAGAGCGAAAAAGCAACCTTGAGATCTTGAACCTTTCAGACCGAGCTTGCTCATCAAACAATTCTCTTAGATGGTAGACTATGGTATCAGCATCCATAGCCTCATGTTGCTTTTGCAGTTCTGGTGATGTAGAGGCCAGTATTATATAGCTAGCTAGCTCGCTATCATCCAATAGCTTCTTATAAGCTTTCTTATCCTCATCAGATGCATCAGTAGCAAGAGGATCAAGAAGTGGTTCATCTAGGATATATCCTAGTTTCTCATATTTGAGAACAATTCTCAAATTTCATATCCAATCTAAGAAGTTAAGTCTTGTGAGTTTGTTGGAGTCTAATAGAGAGCGTAGGTTCACACTGGACGAAGATGTCATGGTGATTTAATAACCTAGAAGAACGAGAAAAAGTGTTAGAATGTGCACTAATGCATATCGATAAGGACTTCAATCACATGCATTATAGATCCTACTATTTTTATCTAAATCCATAGCCCTCACTACGAATTTGATAAAACATATAGTTTTCCTAATGAGTCGATATCCAATATCACTAAGAAGGACCTTGGGTTTGCCCAACAAACCACATTATGTCAATCGGTAGGTATCATTCATACCAATTTCATTTAGTTATGCAACTATCGACTTGTATCATCAATTGTTGATTTAGCACACTCATTGGGTTAACCCAACTTTGCCTCTATCTATGTTGACCTTGGGTTTGCCCAATAAATCAATGTTTCTAGTTAGGACCGACCTATTAATCTGAAAATATAATTTTCAAAGTTTGAACATATTTGTGTAGAGCGGGCTTAGGTTTGCCCAACAACCTAACTCTAAAAGAACTCTAGTTCTTGACACATCAATGGAAGGCGTAAGTCCTAATATTTCAGTTGAGGGAAAGTCCTAACATTTTAGTTTAAGGATTTATTCTTAGGTATTACCAATACTTGGATGATATTATATATATATCACACACACACACACACACACACACACACACACACACACACACACACACATATATATATATATATATATATATGGATAACTAAATTAAATTGAGTCTATGTCCATAACCACCCTTAATAATGCATCTAATGCATGTATCACATAAAGGAGGTTTAATTTAGGTTATGGCTTGACTATGGATCAAAAATTTGTGATTCGATTCAACTCTTGAACTGAATCAGGTACTAGCGTTAGTATCGGCTAATTCAAATTATGAATGTGATTCAATTAGGAACCCTAAAATTTCAATTATTTTGATGTCCAAAATAAACACTTTAATTCTAGTGAACATGTCTTTTTCTAGTCACACTAGAAATGCAATGCTTTACTTGAATTAATTTTAAATTAATCATTAAGGTTTCCAAAATTTTTGAACATTAATTAGTCATCTAAAACATCCCTAGGTCATCTCAAATTTATCAATACAATTTCGGCACAAGCCAAAAAAGAAATATCTTGACGGACAAAATCATGAAGATAAATGATTTAACCTACTAGACACTAAAGAGATTGATTCAATGTCTGGAAATTTTCAAAAACCCTAATTTCAAGCACTGATAGTTATCAATTGCATGATGTTTTAAGGTTTAATTTGTTATGTATTTAGTATGAATTTGAGTGTTGAGTATGCATTTAGGATTTAACTATGATAGTTTGAGTGTTTTAGTGTTTTTATGGGTTAGATTAAGTTTTTGAGCTTAAATGTTATATTTTTTAGGTATCGTGATGCATTTATTAATGTTTCAAGGTAAACGGTGAAGAACAGAGAAGACTTGAAGAGTTTTGGGCCAAAGATTTAGCCTACGATCATGGCACAGTAGGCCACTATCGTGATAGAGAAGGACAAGCCAGCAGTAGCCAGGCCATAATCGTGCACATGGGGCACGATTGTGATAGAAAGCCTCCAAGTCAGGCCACGATGGTGCACATTAGGCCACAATCGTGATAGAAAGGTTAAGGGGCTGACAGAAAAACTCAAGTTTCGCAAGATTTTTTGAACCATTTCGACCTCGACTTTGGCTTAAAGCCTCAAAAGTATAAATAGAACATTACAAGTCAGATGTAAAGAAGCGGAGAGTTTGAAAAAGAGAGCACTCACGCAATCCAATTCTGTTAAAACCTAGAGAGAATCAAGAGATTGAGGAAGGAGACAAAGGAAGAGAAACACGGAGAAGAGCTTGACGCGATGTACTTCCCAGAATAGGTAATTTACCGCTGTCGCTGTTGGACACTGAAACATTTCTTAGAAAATTTTGAGCAGTACATGAGAAGTGTGGATAGGTTCATGTTTTGCTTTGG
>JANQBM010000007.1:10703242-10716518 GCA_025594535.1 Erythroxylum domingense
TTCTTAATTTCTCCGATTAATCTCTCGTGTACCCATTTTGTATAATTCAACCCGTTATCTGGAAACGGGATGTTACATCACTAATTGGTTCCTACAGAGTTAGCCCAAGAAAAATTTAGATATGGTTTTCCATCCAGCATTATAAATGCCAAAATATGGGTTATTACCTGACCTCTGTTGGAACCCTAATTAATGAGCTTCTTTTGTGCCTTCAGTGTTCATCAAATAACATTCCGATGAATTATGATTGTTCGCTTCACAAATCTCACAATTTTAAAGCATATACTTCAAAGAACTAGATAAAGATTGAAGATCACTTAACTGTTTCCTTAATGATGCAATTTCTAAAAATAAAATAGCTGTTGAATCTGTTGACATAACCCCTTTCTGCTCCTTCATCTATAGTGGTTTACTCTTTTCATTGTACTAAAGGTAGTTGTTAGCAGCCATGTCTTCAATCAGGTCATATACAGCATCTATGGTCTTCTTTATCAATAAACCTCCTGCAGTTGGATCAATGGTGCTTCTAGTTTCTGAATTAACCCACTATAAAATATTTATAGCAAAAATTCCCTAGGTAGATTATGATGGGGCCAACTCCTTTGCAACTCCTTGAAATGCTCCCTTACCTCATACAATAATTCTCCCTCGTATTACTGAAAGTTGGTAATTTCCATGATGATCCTTATTGTCTTTGTCAATGGGAAATATTTTGACAAAAAGGCTTGCACCAACTGATCCCATGTTCTGACTTGTTCTGGAGTAAGGGAGTTCATCCATGCCCTTGCTTGATCCTTTAGTTTGAAGGGAAACAATCTCATCTTCACTGCATCTTCTAACAACCCATTTTGTCTGAAAGTATCACAAATTTCCAAAAAATTAGCAATGTGAGTACTAGAATCCTTATGTGGCAAACCATAAAATTGAACATTGCTTTGCAAAATATTAAGTAAAGCAGGCTTGATTTCAAAATTGATCGCATTCACTGATGGTTTAGTAATTCATTGTTGGTTCAAGTTAAACCATAGCTGCATAAAGTCCATCAAAGTTCTTTCTTCACCACCTTGTTCCCTTTGTTCATCCATTATTAGCTCAATTTGATCTTGTCTCCTTGCCTTTCTCAATTCTTTTTCTACTTTGGTGATGTCAAGTTCTCACAATTTCTCTGCAACTCCTTCACTCCTCATGGGCATACACGTATTACACACCAGAAAAGAATATCAGAGTAAAAATGAACAAAAAACCCAAATCAAAACAATTCAAACCAAACTCGATGTTAGGCGCAATCCTAACAATGACACCAAAAACTTTATAGGTAATTTTCCAAATTTTAAATTAAAACCTCTTATCCTATAAGTATACCGATTGTAAATCGCCGTATAGATAGTTATCATCCTATAGGGATTAGTTAGTCACCGAAATGATCCAATTTTGTTCAAGAAATTCAAATAATTAGATTTGGAAGATACAAAATATAAAAATTAAGAGTCATACATATATACTTTAGGGTTGTCACAAAAGTAAGAACACAAATTTAGAAAATGTTGAATCAAAGTATCAATTTAAAAACTTAGGATTGTCATTACCTAACTATGTATTCCCTCACTTTAGCGATGTTCATTATGTTTAGTCCAAAATTTCCTAATGTCCTGGTTCTTTTACTCTCATTACTTGAACCAAATAAGCCTTGTTTAATGATCTAAATAATTATGTAAGCTCTCACTTCCCATTTTTCACTTAACCATTAAAAGGACATGAACAGATTTTTGGACAGTCACTTTTCCATTCAAGATCTGTCTCCAAATGGCAAGGTAACTTGATATATGGAGTGTTCTTGGTGTAAGCCCACTCTTATGGCACTTACTAACACATTTCTTAACTCCATATCTCTATATGAGCTAAGTATGGACAGCCATATACCAAAAACATCAAGCACTTCCTTAACGTTGAATAAAGTGAGGTACTACATAGTTTAGGCAATAACTACTTAGAAATCCATCAAAATCTCATCCAACATGTTCATAACATATCCATACATCTTTTTCAATCAACAAAATACAACAAAGAAGCAAGATGTTGGCAATTTTGTGTCTCCTTGAAATCCTTTGATTTCACTTTGAATTCTCCTAGTTTTTCTCTCAAAAATGAGTTCTTCTCTCTCCCTTCGATGTCTTGCACGACCTTCTCCTTTTATAGGGTTTAAAATTGAATTTTTATACCTCATTTTAATGCTTAAAAAGACATAGAAAGGAGGAAGTTGTCAGGTGGAATTTTCCAGAAAACTTTGTTTTCTGTCTTGACTTCAATCCATGATATCTTATTGATTTCTTATCCCAATTGGGCCGTTAATTCACCAATTTGAAGCTGAATTTCTCCTCTTTCTTTTGGTTTAAAAAAATAAAAACATCCAATAAGAATTATGTATTAAAAAAGCTTAACATGGGTGATGGGACAGCCCTAGAAAATTTCAGCTTTCCTTTGGGTCACATTACTTGCTTTCTTTTTGGTTCTTCTATTCTTCCATCCCTCAAAACCACCTTCAAATCTATTGATTAACAAAAAAATTAATCACGTAATCATAACCAAAACACATGCAATTCATACCAATATAATGTAAGAAAAAGAAGTGCAACGATGCCATGCAAAATTCATGCAAAACCTAATCTTAAAGACCTAATTCACACACATTCATGCATATTCACATACATTCATACATAATCATGCAATTATATGAAACTAAGACAAACCATAAGCTAAAAAGTTAACAAAAATCAATTTACCATGATTAACTAACAAATTATCGTAAGAAAAGTATGTACAAAGGCCACCTATCAGATGGCTAGACAAACCATACACTCAAGTTAGCCTATAAAGAGGGAGATTAGATAAACACCTTCCCAAATTCCTTTAAAGGATTCCTAAGAAAATAGAACCCAAAGTAAAAAACCTACTTGAGGCTACTACTCTATATAAATAGAGGAATTCCAAGCTCAATTTGTTGTTTACTACGCAAAAGAAAAACTTATCCAGCCAAACGCAAATAAACTTAGTATGATCTTCTTCAGATAGAAGATTCTTGGGGAAAAAAATAACTATTGATCAAGCTAGAGTAAGAAGAACATTTGAAGGCATTAGGATATAAAATAGAATTTTCCTTAACCAAGAAAACAAAAATTATCTACAATAATAGGTGAGCCTATTAAAAAGGAAACATCTTTAAGGGAAATAGAGGCGTGGATGAAAGGAAACAAAAAAGAATTGCAGAAAGGACTCGAGAATTTCAGGATAGAAATATCAAATTAGATTGGTACTTAGTGGATTCCTAGAGAGAGCTATCAATTAAAGAAGTCCTTGTCTCTTCTAAGTAGAATGGTAAGAGGGGAACAATTTATCTACCAATTTAACCTATTATTACACATTCTTTAGCCATGCTTTCAAGGACTCTGGGACTTGTGATAAGGGAAATTTTAGTGGGAAGTTTGATTTACTTACCTCTTTTAGACAGGGGAGAGATGGATGAAGAGATCCAGTAAATAGGTGGACTCCAATAGTCAAAAGTAATACTTATTCATGATCAAAGTACGAAATTCCCCCTTAAATGCTAAAAAAGAGGAAATTTTGATTAAAAAATTAGAAGAAAATTTAGAAAGGCATTTAAAATTCAAAAGTTCCTTACCTTAATGTAATAAAGGTTCAGAAAAGCTTGACAAGAATTGAAACCACCTCAAGTCTTATAACCTACATAAATAATGAAATTAAGAAAATTGGTAAAATATTTAAATAAAATATAAAAGGAAGTTAAAGGCTTATATGTATAGCATTCATCTTGTTAGAGTTAGTAAAGGATGAAGCAAAAGCATAATGTGCTATAATAAAGGGAGAGTTTAATAGGTTTTGTAAGAATTTATAAGGAAGAGAAGGAAGACAACTTGGAATTAGTAAAGAAGATGGAAATTGTTTGGAGTTTAAGGTAGTAACAGGTGAAGAACAAGAGGAACTTATAACAATATAAGCAAACCTTAAAGGAGCAAGAGGAATTTGAAATTCGAATGGATCAAATCTTTTAGCTTCCAAAATAGGCAATGAGTTAAGAGTTTTAAACATAAAGGAGTCTTAATACAGCTAATGTGTCCAACGTTCCCCTTCATCAAGGATTCTTTTTATTTAAGAGCTACATAAAGGTTATCCTAACAATGACTTTAGTCCTCTTCTTTTAACTAGATTCTTTTTAGTTCTTGAACTTCCCAAAACTACTTATCCTTACCTAAGAATTTGAAGACATTTAATCAAGATATGACTCCAAATTGGATATTTGGAAGTTAAACGGTTATAGGAAAACAGTTGGGTCTCGATTTTTCTTAGGATTTATTTTATTAAATTACCAAGCATGAAAATAAGTTAGAATTCATTAATTGGAAAATTTTTGGAGTTTAATATGGTATAATATGATTTTATATGGTTGCATGAATTAAAAAGAAATAATTAAAATTAAGTGGAGGAGTTATTAGGAATTGGATTTAATAAGAAGGGCAAAATTGGAAAGTTAAAATTTTGTCTTAACCTAATAAGACAAAGAAGAGAAGGAGTAGTGGGAGTTAAGAAACAAAAGAAAGAGAGAGTCGTGGAAGAGACTAGAAGGAGAGAAGGAGAAAGAAAGAGAAGAAGAAGGAAAGAAAGAAAAAGGAGAAAGAAGAAGAAGGAAAAGTTCAGGTGAGTTTTTCTAGGTATTCTTTACCTATTCTTTTTGTTTTGATAGATGAAGGAAGTAGAGAAAATAGGTTTTATGTGACGAAAATAGAGAGAGAGAAAGAAGAGGATTAAGAGAGCTATATTCTTAGATTGTTTTATGAACTTAAGTAGATCTTAGTTCTTCTAGTTAGATAAATCAAGAATAGCTTAAGCTCATTCATGGATATTTAGGTTTAACGAAAGCTTCATAAGTGTGTTGATTAAATGAAAATATATGTTTTTGAAGGGAATCAAGTTGTCGAAGTCAAGAGCAAGGAGAAGAACAAGTTTGATCTTGGAAATATCAAGTAAAATAGGTAGGTAATATGTTTATAGTTTTGTGATGATAAGCAAAAAAACATTTGTGTGTATGAATGCTATAAATATTTGTCCTAACTCATTGTGAATGTGGGAAAAATATTCTCTAAATTTATATCATGTTTGTTTGTATAATTGTGTTGGTTTATGCTAAACAAAAACAAAAACTTAAGAAGCATGAAAAATATGATTTTGATATGTATGCATCTGAAATATGTTTATATGGGTAAGAGAGATACCATTTCGTTCGTCACGTGCACGTCAACTTAAAGCCTTCTTCCAGCTGCCTGCTTATGGCATATGAGCTCCAAAAAATGGACTCATTTCATTCATGGTGTAAACTTCGGTTTCACCATTTCGTTCTATGGGATTCTCTTAAGCCATTTTATTTGTGCATTGCATCCTAAATTGTTGGATATGAAAGATATTTGAATGATATTTTGTGAAGATTAAATGAAAAATTATGAGCTTAATAGTGTGGTAATGTGTTTCAGATATATGTGAAAGTCTTAAATTTTGAATGTGATCTGTTGAGTCTAGCATGTGGTTTATATATATATATACTTGATTATGTGTGGTTCGTTATCGTTGGCTATAAATGTATTAGCCACTGAGCTTCCTAGCTCACCCCACTATTTTTCCACTCCTCAAGTGAAGAAAAACCATATCAGCAATAAACTTTGTAAAACTTCGGTAGACTCCAAGGATCTTTAACATTTGTAACTTAACTAGTTAGTTCGAATCACTTTTGGCATTTTAGAAGCATATTAAGCATAAATATTCATGGTTGTATTTTGTATTGTGTTACTGATGTGGTTTGGATATGAAATTTGAAGTTGTGCTAAAACTCTATTTCATTGAAAGTTTATAGTAAAAGTTGCAAAAATTTCTTATGTTTATATGCAGAATTTTCTTTTCTGTTGCATTGACATTGTGGCTGGGAATAAGTTTTATGTTTGTGTGATGAGTCTTGGATGGAATTTCTAAAGTAAAATTGTTTAGATTGGAAGTTGTATGTATGGAATTGAATGTTGGATTTGGGTCTTCTGGATGCAGTTACTGGTTTTGAATATATATATATTTAAATGTTGATAGCAGATGAATGAAAATAGAGTATAAGGGTTAAAATGTAGTCTGAAACTTCAAGGCATAAATTGCACAGATCTAGGTAAAATTAGACAAAAGTGTCTACATAACAGTTGTAGATCTTTTTCTTAGCTTTCTAACAACATAAAGTTTGAAATTTTTGGATTTCTGAGTTGAAATTTATGATGGTTTGAAGGGATGGAGTGCGACTGGAAAGTCGCGACTCTCTTCTTCATTTTCTTCTCCCTCACGCCCGTGCATTTTTCACTCACGCCTGTGACTCTTTTAACTCCTCTCACACCCGTGCATGTTTCACTCATGCCTGTGACTCTTTTAACTCCTCTCACATCTATGCATGTTTCCCTTATCCTGTGACACCTCCCATTGTCACAGTTGTGACCATTTTATGTCACAACCGTGACATCCCTCTCCATTTTTCACGGTTGTGACATCGACATCCCTCTCCAATTGTCACGATTGTGACAATTTCATGTCACAACCGGGACATCCCTCGTCCTATTGTCACGGCTGTGACATTATTGTGTCATGGTCGTGACACTTCTATGAAAAATTCATGGTTGTGACATTTTTATGTCATAGCCTTGATAATTACAAATGTTGGACAAAACATTTTATTGGTTAAGTTCTGAGTGATTATATGTGTTATCCGATCCCCTTTTAATTTATTTTCATGCCTAAAATTATTTTATGACATTTTATTATTAATTGTGTATTACAAAAAGTCCCACCATGCTTTTCCTTTAACTAAATTATGTTCCCAAATTTATTTAATTATTATCTCATTAAATCCCAATTGTGGTGCGTAGTCGCCATGAAATCCGAATCGAGACTTAGGCCTAATATCTTTGGTATCAGAGCCCACGGTTTCTAAAGATTCCTAGGCTTAGAATATGTTATGTTATGAATGATTATGCTATTTGATTAATTGTTATTGTGTTAATTTGATTGATTGCATTAAGTGACATACATATTATGCATACATGTAGGACATAACATTTAAAATGAAACTAAGCTAAATGATAATAGTTTATTGAAGGAATAAAATGCCACATCATAAAAGAACACAAGGATTTTTGCAAGGATCTGTTGCACCTGATTCTCCACCAAGAGAGGAGAGTATTGATGAGTCTAGAGCCCCGGCGATTGCTGAGGTGACAGTAGGGCAGGCAAGTGAGCCCTCTCAACCACAAACACAGGAGTCTCCTCTTCCACTAGAGCAGATGCCTAGTCCTTTCAACCCCAGAATGTTCCAAGCATTTGCTCAGGCTTTTGTTCAGGCCATGGGTCAGATGCCATCCACTTCCACTCCAGTATCGGCTAAGAAAGGAAGACAATTTGATAAGCTGAGGAAATATGGTGCAGTGAATTTTTATGGAACAACCGATCTAGAGAAAGCTAAGACATGGTTGAGGAAGACTGAAAGAATATTGGAGCAGATAGATTGTGAAGATGAAGAAAAGATGGTATATGCTGCGAGCTAGCTACAGGGTGATGCCTTGCATTGGTGGGAAAGTGTACCAAGGAGCCAATTTAAGCCGCCAGTGTTAACATAGGCTGATTTTCAAGCTGCCTATAAGAAAAGGTATCTGTTCGAGATATACATTCTGCAGAAACAGAGGCAGTTTTTGAGCCTCAATTAGAAGGATATGACGATGAGTGAGTATGAGCACAGGTTTACACAGTTATCTAGATATGCAGCTGAGTTGATGATGAGTGAAGCAGCTAAGTGTCAAAGATTTGAAGTAGGTTTGCATTTGGCCATCAGAAAAAAAGTGATAGTGCAGAATTTTTGCGACTTTCAACAGTTAGTAGAGGCTACCCTGAGGGTTAAAAATGTGGAGAACATAAAGAGTTCATTGAATAGAAAGAGAAAGGGAAGATAACAACTTAATAGGGGAGGTAGTATGCTTGTACTAGTTCCCTACAACGACTGAGGTTAGAAGGAATGGCTCAGGTAGACCCAAACCGATGAGAACTATTTCTCTTCAAGCCTCGACTGTAGGAGGAGGCAGAAGAGGAGAGGGGAACAAGTCATCCTATCCAAAATGTGACCACTGTGACAAATTCCATAAAGAGGAGTGTTATCGACTGATGGGAGCTTGCTTTAATTGTGGAGAAAATGGGCACATGGCCAGGAAGTGTCCACAAAATATATGAAGAGATGGAACACAGATGTAAGCTTCAAGGAGGACTAAAATTGTGGGTGTTGAGTCTGCAACTGAAGTGGGCAGTTCTGGTACGGTCAAGAAGGTAAACCCTCTAGGAAGACCGAAGAGGCAAGCACTAACTAGAGTATTTGCAATGACTAGGGAGGGAGCAGAAGCAGCTCTAGAAGTTGTGACTGGTACGGTTAAATTATTTCATGATGATATTATTGTTTTAATTGATTTAGGGTCTACCCATTCATTTATTTCATCAAGTACGATTTTGCATGATAGAAATTTGAGTCTCCTTGATAGTCCTTTGATAGTTAGTACCCTGATTAGTCATCATGTCATTATTGGTCATGTTTATCGAGGGTGTGAAATTCATATTGGTGAGGTGACATTAGTGGTGGATTTAATGCCATTGGAAATGAAAGGGTTCGAAGTGATTTTGGGCATGGATACCTTAGAAAAATATAGTGCCAACTTGAATTGTAAACAAAAGACAGTAGAGTTTGTGCTAGAAAAAGGCGAAAAGGTAGTGTTTGTGGGAGAAAGGAGAGCAAGCCCCTATAAATTTATTTCGGCTCTAATAGCAAAGAAATGATGAAGAAGGGGAATGAAGCATACTTGGCATATGTGGTAGACACGAAAGCAAATGAAGAAAAGTTAGAAAATATTACAGTAGTCAAGGAATTTCCAGATATCTTTCCAGTGAAATTACCAGGACTACCACTTCACAGAGAGATCGAATTCACCATAGAGATTCTTCCAAGCACTACACCAATCTCTATTCCACCTTGCAGAATGGCTCTAATAGAATTGAAGGAACTTAAAGAGCAGTTAGAAGAATTGTTGGAGAGAGACTTTATTAGGCCTAGCTCTTCACCTCGGGGAGCTCCAGTTTCTTTTGTTAAAAAGAAAGAAGGATCCTTGAGGATGTGTGTGGATTATAGGAAGCTCAATCATGTCACTATTAAGAATAGATATCCCCTCCTACGCATAGATGATTTGTTTAATCAACTACAAGGAGCAAAAGTCTTCTCTAAGATAGACTTGAGATCGGGTTATCATCAATTGCAAATAAAGGAGTCCAATGTGTTAAAGACTGCTTTCAGAACACGATATGGGCATTTTGAGTTCTTAGTTATGCCTTTGGATTAACTAATGCTCCTGCAGCCTTCATGGATTTAATGAACAAGGTCTTCAAGCCTTTCCTAGACCAATTTATCATAGTCTTTATTGATAATATATTGGTTTATTCTAACAGCGACAAAGAGCATGAAGAACATATAAGGCTTGCCTTGGAGACACTGAGAAAGAAAGAGTTGTATGCCAAATTTGATAAATGTGAATTTTGGCTAAGGGAAGTGGCGTTTCTTGGACACATCATTTCAGAAAAAGAGGTACATATGGATCCACAAAAAATAGAAGCTGTTGTAAAATAGGAAGCACCCAAGAATGTAGCAGAAGTGAGGAGTTTCTTAGTATTAGTTGGCTGCTACAAACGATTTGTAGAAGGATTTTCCTTTATAGCAGCTCCACTCACAAAATTGACAAGGAAGAATCAGAAGTTTGTGGGGACAGAAGAATGTCTAAAGAGTTTTGAGAAACTGAAGAAGAAACTCACAACTGCACCGGTTCTGACTTTGCCTTCTGGTAGTGATGGATATATAGTATATAGTAATGCTTCGAGGAAAGGATTAGGGTGCGTGTTGATGCAAGGAGATAAAGTGATTATGTATACTTCCAGACAATTAAAACCCTATGAAATGAATTATCCCACGTATGACTTAGAATTGGCTGTTATAGTTTTTGCATTGAAGTTATGGAGACATTACCTATATGGAGCCACCACCAGGGTATTTATAGACCACAAGAGTCTTAAATATTTGATGAGCCAGAAAGAGTTAAATTTGAGGCAAAGAAGGTGGTTAGACTTATTGAAAGACTATGACTTGATGATAGACTACCACCCTGGGAAAGCAAATATAGTAGCGGATGCACTGAGTAGGAAACCTAATATGGCGTATGTGAAGACGATATATCTATCTTTGTTGAAGGAATTAGCCAAGCTTAAGGTGAGGTTGAGACAAGTTGAATCTAGTAGTATATTAGCTAATTTTAGAGTAAGGCCAGTATTGAAGGAAAAGATTAAAGAATAGTAGGAACAAGATGAATACTTGAGCAAGCTTAGAGAAGGAATTAAAAATGGTAAGCCTTCGGAAATAGAAGTAAGAGAAGATGGACTGATGGTAGTAGAAAACAGACTATGTATTCCAGATATAAAGAGTTAAACGATGAAATTTTAGATGAAGCGCACAATGCTCCATATGTAATGCATCCAGGAAGTACAAAAATATACAGAGATTTAAAAGAACATTTTTAGTGGTGAGGAATGAAGAAAGATGTTGTTGAGTATGCTGGGAAATGCTTGGTATGTCAACAAGTCAAAGCAGAACATCAAGCACCTGCTGGTAAGATTAAGCCCTTGTCTATTCCTGAATGGAAATAGGAAAAGACTACTATGGATTTTTTAATAGGATTACCGAGGACCAATGAGAAGTATGATGCAATATAGGTATTGTTGATAGGCTAACCAAGTCCGCACATTTCTTGCCAATTAGACAGACAAATTCTTTAAATTCTTTGGCCAAGAAATATATAGACGAAATAATTAGACTTTATGGGATTCCCAGTTCTGTAGTCTCGGATAGAGATCCCAAATTCACTTCTAAATTTTGGGAAAGTTTGCAAGAGGCTTTAAGAGTCAAGTTACATTTTAGCACAGCTTTCCATCCGCAAACAGATGGTCAATCAGAAAGGACAATAAGGACATTAAAGGCAATGTTAAGAGCTTGTGTAATGAACTTCAAAGGTTCATGGGATGAGCACCTACCTTTGAATGAGTTTGCTTATAATAATTCTTATCACTCCAGAATTCAAATGACACCTTATGAAGCTTTGTATGGTAAGAGGTGCAGAACCCCTATTTGTTGGGACGAGAAAGGTGAAAGAAAATTTTTTGAGCCTGAGCTGGTACAAGCTACAGTTGACAAGATTAAATTGGTGAAACAGAGACTCAAAGTGGCTCAAGACAAGATGAAGAGTTATACAGACACACACAGGAAAGAGATGGAATATGAAATTGGGGACAAAGTATTTCTTAGAGTTTTGCCATGGAAAGGAGTTTTAAGATTTGGTAAAAAGGGTAAACTCATTCCAAGATATATAGGCTCTTATAAGATTATTGAGAAGACTGGGTCTCTCGCCTACAAGTTATCTTTGCTGCTAAAGTTATCCAAAATTTGTAATGTCTTCCATGTATCGATGCTAAAGAGATATAGATCGGATCCATCACACATAGTCTAACCTTTAGAAGTTCAATTAAGGGAGGATTTAACTTATGAAGAACAACCAGTGGTGATCCTGGATCCAAAGGAAAAGGTTTTACGGAATAAGATTGTGAAGTTGGTAAAAGTTTTGTGGAAGAACCATGCAAAAGAGGAAGCAACATGGGAATCTTTAGAAGCCAAGAAATACCCACACCTATTCGTGGACTAAGGTAAGAATTTCGAGGACGAAACTCTTTAAGGAGGGGAGAAATGTTGGGTCCCGATTTTTCTTAGGATTTATTTTATTAAATTATCAAGCATGAAAATAATTTAGAATTCATGAATTGGAAAATTTTTGGAGTTTAATATGGTATAGTATGATTTTATATGGTTGCATGAATTAAAAAGAAAGAATTAAAATTAAGTGGAGGAGTTAGTAGGAATTGGATTTAATAAGAAGGGTAAATTGGAAAGTTAAAATTTTCTCTTAACCTAATAAGACAAAGAAGAGGAGAAGGAGTCGTGGGAGTCAAGAAATAAAAGAAAGAGAGAATCATGGAAGAGACTAGAAGGAGAGAAGGAGAAAGAAAGGGAAAAAAAAGGAAAGAAAAAAAGGAGAAAGAAGAAGGAAAAGTTTAGGTGAGTTTTTTTAGGTATTCTTTACCTATTCTTTTTCTTTGGATAGATGAAGGAAGTAGAGAAAATAGGTTTTATGTGATGAAAATGAAGAGAGAGAAAGAAGAGGAATAAGAGAGCTATGTTCTTAGATTTTTTTTTATGAGCTTAAGTAGATCTTAGTTCTTCTAGTTAGATAAATCAAGAATAGATCAAGCTTAAGCTCATTCATGGATATTTAGGTTTAAGGAAAGCTTCATACGTGTGTTGATTAAATGAAAAAAATATGTTTTTGAAGGGAATCAAGCTAGTCGAAGTCAAGAGCAAGGAGAAGAACAAGTTTGATCTTGGAAATATCAAGTAAAATAGGTGGGTAATATGTTTATAATTTTGTGATGATGAGCAAAAAAATATTTGTGTGTATGAATGTTATAAATGTTTGTCTTGACTCATTGTGAATGTGGGAAAAATTTTCTCTGAATTTATATCATGTTTGTTTGTATAATTGTGTTGCTTTATGTTAAGGAAAAACAGAAACTTAAGAAGCATGAAAAATATGATTTTGATATGTATGCATCTGAAATATGTTTATGTGGGTAAGAGAGATACCATTTCGTACATCACGTGCACGTCAACTTAAAGCCTTCTCCCGGTTGCCCGCTTGTGGCATATGAGCTTTGAAAAATGGACTCATTTCGTTCATAGTGCAAACTTCGGTTTCGCCATTTCGTTCTATGGGATTCTCTTGAGCTATTTTGTTTGTGCATTACATCCTGAATTGTTAGATATGGAAGATATTTGAATGATATTTTGTGATGATTGAATGAAAAATTATCAACTGAATTATGCGGTAATGTGTTTACATCCTGAATTGTTAGATATGGAAGATATTTGAATGATATTTTGTGATGATTGAATGAAAAATTATCAACTGAATTATGCGGTAATGTGTTTACATCCTGAATTGTTAGATATGGAAGATATTTGAATGATATTTTGTGATGATTGAATGAAAAATTATCAACTGAA
>JANQBM010000007.1:10725754-10736129 GCA_025594535.1 Erythroxylum domingense
TTGCTTACCCCTTAAAAGATTCATCTTGAAATTTGTAAGAATTCTAAATACCTTCCCCAACCACAGATCAATGATGTTGTGGGCCTCCTCTATTGCTGTAATTTTCAGAAAAACTCTTGGAGGAAGTGATCTTAGTGTCTTCTTGATAAGTTTCAGATCGAAATATTTCTTTCCAAGTTGATGCCCCTAATTTGCTATATCTCGCAATCTTTCATGAAAGTCCCCAGTGGTCTCATTCTTATCCATCTTCAGTTCTTCAAACCTCATAACTAACATATGTAATTTTCATATTATCACTGATTTGGATCCTTCATGAATAGTATGCAAAGCATCCCACGCTTCTTTGGTCAATTCACAGGCTGATATCATTGAGAAATGTCTTTCATCAACAGTACTAAAAATCGCATGCATTGCTTGTGAGTTTGTTAGCGCACTTTCTTTTTCGGCTCTTGTCCATTCAACTGGATCTTTTCTAACTGCCTCTCCTTTGTCATCAGTAATCATCGGATGCTTCCACCCATGTACTACCGAGTGCCAAGCTTTTGTGCCCTGAGCTTGGATGAAGACTCTCATACGTGCTTTCCATGCAGAATAGTTAGATCCATCCAATAGTGGTGCTCTGGTGATCGAAACACCCTCTTTTATAGCTATGTTCACGAAACTAGGATCTGCACCAACTTATTACTAAGTTCTGAAATGGTAACCCTCTCTGATACCAATTGAAAAACCATATAGGTTAATAGTTTCACAAACTGTCCGATTTTATGTGATCGTCTCTGGCACAATAAAACAAAAATCAATTAAATGAAAAAAATAGATGACACTAGAAATTTGATAACGCAGTTTGGCACTCATTGCCTACCTCTGCGGGGCCCTCACCCAGATTAATTCTTTCACCGAAGTATAATAGATTTACCCAAGGCTTTACTGAGCGGACACCACTCACCCTTTGACATTATCTCTCAACCTCACTTCCTGTGAAAGATTTTCACACCCAATAACGCGACCAACTTATATTAACCTCAACAAAGGATTTTTCTCTACTACACTTAATGAAAGAAAATTAATAAAATAACTCAAGCAATTAATCAACTAAGAAAAGAACAACAATACACTTGAGATAAAAGAGCCTTCCCTATTATCAGCTTCCCGAAATATATCTGAATAATTGTTGACCAATTGAAATAATCTGCTTCAGCTTCAAAGACAAACTACGGCTGCTCAGTTAATAAGTAACACCCAACAGAACATATACACAGTGCCTAATCCTCCCAGTCAAAAACCACTCCAATAGATGAATGTTCAGTCTATGTGATTCCCAAAATAATTACTGCAGAAACGTGACTCTTCCAAGACTAAAATCACATACACGTATATGCATGAATAAAGATCCTTCCAACCGTGTGTTATTCCAGCATTTAATATTAAAACAAAATCCAACAACAAAACACGTACTTCACCAAGGCACTCACGCACAACCTAACTCATAAATCAGCCGTAGGTAATTTTTACATATAAACCCACCATCGTATATTTTCTAAAAGGTCACTTGATTTCCAATTAAATTTGCAACAATACCCCTTCTTCCACTACATTTATGTAAATCAATTTCATTCATTCTCAAACTTCCAGCAATAGCCTTTTTTTGATGCTACATTCACGTTAAGCCCAATAAGTATTCACTAAATCTACATCTATGTAAGATAGAGTTCTACATAATCTAGAACATTATCCAACTAGTTCTTTTGGATCCAAGATAATAAAAAATATGCCAAAATAAAATAAATAGATATATTCAAAATATATCTAACAGGAATTATTACAATGAAAGTGATGAGCGCAAGGCTATAAGTTTACAAATATGTACCTATAGGTCAAAATGGACAGACGTTTAAGATAGAAAATGCTAGGCTGTTAAAGTAACCATTTACTCTTCATATCGTTGGAAATGAGACGTTGGACATCCTTGGCATATATGTAAGAACGAATTGAGTTGAGTATTTTGTCAACGACCAGGTATTTGTTAAATTACGTATTCGATTAGTCATTGTTAAAATTTGAAAATTATAAAAATATTTTTTATTATATGATAAATGTATATAAAATAAAGAAATAAGAAATAGATTACAAATAGAATCTATTTATATAAAATTAGGTAAAAAAATTATAATTAGGATATATAGTTATAATAATACATAATAATGCTTAGATTTTTGTCTCTAAGTCTAAGCACGTTGCATTTCCTTCTTGGGTTTTGCATTCCTCCTCACGCTATTTAACACATTCTCTCTTCACATTTCAATAAGCTTTATTGTAGTCATTTTTTCCTCTTTCCGCGTGTCGTTTAGTCCTATCTTCTCCGAGTGTTTTATGCCATCAAAAATGCATTTTGAGCTTTTGCTTTTTTAAAAAAATCAGCCATCGAGTTTTCTGTTTTCTGTTGATAGGTCTCCTTTAATTGGAATCAAATCATCTGTACTATTTTTTTCCAGTTCCAATCCTACTCCCAATAACCTCATCCATAGCTTTTGCAATAAATAAATGCGATTTGTGGATGATATGATTTGACATTGGTTTGCCACAAGGAAAACGGAATAGATGACTTCCTTCCCCTTTAATTGTAGTGGCTTTAATTGCAGTTGTCCCCTTTTGGGATTTGAATTGAATATAATATCATGTTATGAATATCATATCAACATCAATATCGGACTAAATTTTAATATTGTATTATTTCGGTACTGATCAATATTGAGTATTATTTTGGTAATTTTTTAAATTTATAAAATAGTCTCTGAATTTTTTAAAAGTTGCAAAATAATTCATCAATATATTGCAATGTATACTTTATTATTTTACATCAACTCTCTCTATAAAAATCATAATAATAAAAATTTCAAATAACAATAATTTATTTATTTTTATAAACATTAATTTTCAAATATTTCACATATAAATAAAAACTACAATTAATATGAAAAATATCATTTAATCATTATATAAATATAAAATTAAGAACAATACAAATTATTTAAAATATTACAATTTCATCATATAATAAATAATAATTACATCAAAACATCAAATAAAAAGAACAATAAATATCCTTAACTTTCTAACTATTATAATTTACATCAAGAGTTTGTGATGAGGAAACGATCAACTAGAAGTGAAACCTAAAAGAAAAACATTGATAATTACATTGCATATATAGAATTCAATATATACATCAAATATAAGTAAAATTAAAAGAAGAAGAGAAACAAAACCCCTGAAACTTTATTCAATCATCTATAGGATGATACCCACTATAATTGCTTTGACCCCAATCCTCATTTAGTACAAAATCATCATTATTGAGAGGAGCCTCTTCATCAACATCATTCAAATTCATTGCACCAATTGAAATGTCAATGCTTTCTTATTCAAGATTATCTTTCAAGTCACTTTCGTCCATCAAACTCAATTCTTCAAAAACCCAATCTGCTAAAATATTGATATTATCAATACAAATTGAATCTATTAAACTACTTATTTTATTAAGAGTCCTAGTAAACAATAAAATTTAATTATTTAAAAATTATAAAAATTATATCTAACTTAACAATGATAATAACATATCTTTCCCGAAGCTTTAAATTATATCGAACGAAGACCAAGTCATTTAGTCTTTTGTGCTCCAATTTCTTCCTTTTCTTGGAATAGATGAATTTAAATGTGCTCCAATTCTTTTCACAACCTATTGTACTCACATATTGATTTAGAATTCGAATTGCAAACTTTTGCAATTCTGGAAAACCACTTTCAAATTGGTCCTAACAAGAAATTGTAAGTCGTAAGACAACAAAGTAGCCTTATAGACAAAATAAAATGATAATTAATTTTCAACAAGTAACAAAAGTGAAAATATATATGCCTGGATTACGTTTGCTCTTTTTCAAATAGCAATTGGCATCTCAAAATCCCTATAAAATTGCCTATAAATCTCCATTTGTGAGCTTAGGAGATCTTGCATCATCTCATGGGTAACAACTGTTGTAATAGTTAATAGCATTCCCCTATTAACTTTAACTTTCTTTATAAAAACTAGTTCGAAATAGACACTAGGACTTACAAATGCCCTAGCTGTAAACAACAGAGAGAAAAGTTTTCTTTCCCATCAGTCATTGATCACTGCAAGATAAGATGTGTACAAAAAAGACCTATTTTTTAGATTGGCCTTAATTGCTTCCTTCGCCCTCTCCATAAAATCATAAAAATAACCTATTGTTGTCTTTTCATCATTATCAGTCAAATGAAGCACTCTCACCAAAGGCTCACAAATTCGGATGACGAATTGACATTAGGACCAAAATTCAATATCTTTAAGTATAATTCTGGAAACTTCCAATCTAGCATTAAACCTAACATGCTGAGATGCAACTCATTTATCACTTGTAAACATCTGTACCAACTCTTTCTTCATCATAATAAAATATTGAATTAATAAGAAATTTGTTGCAAATCTTTTACCAGTAGGACAGTCAAATTCCTACCAATGGTAAAATCCTTTCTCATTAAATTCAAGACCATGCACAATTATAGATGAATTTAGTCACCTTTTTGTCTTTCTATATAGTCTCACCAATAACAGGAAAAAATTTAGCATCCCTTATATTTTTCAACATTAAGTCAATTTAATGTGCAGCACAAGGAGTAAAAAAAAAACATTTATACTTGCTTTGATTATTTTATGAGATCAATTAACTAAGCAATTGATGTTGTAATGTATGTACTCTTCATTCATAACAAATAAAAACGATTGTAAGGTTCCTCTTCATTTGTGAAAAAGAAGATGTTGTATGTTCTTTTTCACCTATTAAAGGAAAACAATTGTGAATTCCTAAATGTAACTTAGAAAGTAGATATAGGCAAATAATTATTTTGGTGAACCATATAACTCACTTTTGTTTCTCTTTCTTTTATTCTCTTCTATTATTGTTATGATTTTTTTTATGATTGCATCATATAAATTTGCAATAACCATATATTTGTATAGGTGCTTTATTCATTAAGTTTTGAAGGGAATACAATACATACGAAAAATTAATCTACCTCTTATATGGTATTCGATCAATAATTGGCATCAGTACAAGTCTCTTTCATTACAAATTTTGAATAAAATTTTGACTGTAGATCATTATTACATAGTAAGGTGCATCATCAACTTAATCTAGTCAAGAATGTCAAAACATTAAAAGGACTTCACTCTTTAATGATAATGATTATTTAACTAAAAAATAAGCATGTTTTTCTTGTGTTTAAGGCATTAGCTTGTATGAAATTGTTTCTAATGGTTCATTCATTCCATTCAAAATCATGTATGATAGGATTTTTTTTTAAAAAAAGAGAAAACATAATTCTCAAGAAAAGAAAATCATCCCCTTCAGTAGTAAGGTCGTTAACACATTATTTTATGAATTAAGAAGAAATAAGTTAAATAAAATTACAATGTGTGAGATAGAATATGAATTTTAGATACCTTAAATTTCATATATTAAGTCATCAATCAGGTTAGCAAGATAGAAGTGGGCATGGTTACATACCAATGTGGTTTATTTAAAAAAAAATATGATGAGAGCATTTCAAACAAGTATAGTAGATCTATTGATATTATAAAGGCTTTTAAAATTCTAGGAAAATATTATTTTAATGTTGAGATTATCAAATAATTTTCTTAGAACTCTTCCTAAAAGCTACAATGATGACTACAAAAAAAAAACCAACTGTTTGAATACATTACCATTAGAAGAACTCATTGGATCTTTACTCACCTATGAGATAAGCCTTAAAGAAAAAAAAAAAGGAAGATATGGCTCTTAGAAAGAAGAATTGGGCATTAAAGGCTTTAAAGGAAAGAGTAAAGTAAAGAGAAAGAGACATTATAGAAAGTAAGTTTGATCCTAATGAGAAATCAAATAACATTATTATCTATGAATGTAAGGACTTAAGCCATATGAAGTTCTAATGTCATCTCCTTAAATATGGTGAGAAATATGAAAAAGAAAAATAAAGAGAAAATTTTTATGTTGTAAATCATAATAATAATAATATTATCAATTATGGTTAAGTAAAATCATCATTTTGTAAAAGTATAGTGTTGCGTGCTTTCTACTCTTAAATTTTCCCTATCATTAAATAATCATTCACAACCTAAAAGTAATTGCATATATCATTTATAAGTAATATAGCAATGAATAATGTTTATCACACAAGGAAGCTATAATGGTTTAAAATACTCTCCTACAACTAACTAGTCAAACAATTGAAATAAGTTTATTGTTGATGATGGATAATTAATAAAACAAAGTAAAATTTAAACAAAGGAATAAACAAATAAGAACATATTAAAGCAAATAATCAAATAAAGAATTAGATATAAGTAATGTCTAGATAAGAATTCCACCTAGTATTATCTTTATAGTTATAATTCATTAAACTTAGAGGGTTCTTATAATTTGGACTAATATAAATTCTTAGGTTTTAAGATTACTTTCTTTATTCAAAATCCTATGATATCAAGTAGATTAATTTGTATTTTTATCAAATTAAAGTCTCCAAAAATTTATTTACTTATGTAAATTTTGAAGAAAGGTTTTACCCTAACAATAGAGAATATATGTAACCATATCTTTAGTATCTCATATGACTTCTAATATCTAAGTCACAGTCCACTTATATGAAGGTTTTCTAGGATAATCCATATGTAAATTACGATCAAATGCAAAAGTTAGAATAATTAAGTCTATATTAATAATATTAACAAATATTTCACATAAATTATCGATCGGTAATGAAACTGAAGAGAAAGGCAAATTTTCTATTAAATGGTTACAATTGAAAAAGAATCAGTATATGATGAAAAAAGCCTAATATAAATCAATAACAAAATTAAAAAATAATTTAAAGAGTATAGGGACTGATCGCAAGTTTTTTATATGAAAAAGCTTTAATAATTAACCTCGATATTTCGCAAGCGCACGAGTTGTTCATGTAGTACCTAAGGTGTCGATCCCACGAGGAGGGTTAATATAATCTTAAAATCTAAGACCGAAATTTTTTTGCAATAACTCAAAATGAACAAAACTAAGCAAGAAATTATTTCAATCAAGCAATCAATTCTAAGAATCAATTTCGAAAATATAAACAAGATAGCGGATGTAACACCCAATCACAAATCAACCTAAAAACTACCAATTGAGAGAAAGAGGAATTTTATCCGACTTTAATGAAAACCTAATTGATTATGAATTTATTGGATTACCAGTTTTAGATGGTCCTAGGGTTGATTACTCTCTCTCGAGTTATAACCATTAACCCTAATTATTAACCTTAATCAGCTTATTGGAATTGCAATATCTTGATTCACAATTTATCTAAAACCTAAATTATATCTTAAGTTGTCCAAAAAACTACCGAAAACCTATGTAAGATCTCTCTTCACACAAATTTACCAGTTTGATTTAATTCTTGCTCTATTAAATTACCTAACTCTCGTTAGCTCAATTTAATAATTTTTCACTCGGTTCACCCTCTCAATTTATTATCGAATTATGCAAGTGTAGAATTGAAATCATAAGAAACCCAATAAAAACACAACAATCAAATTTCATTAATATCAAGACAAAATATCCCGAAGGTGAGTTTAGACAAATCCTCAACATTAATCAAACTATCATTTATAGTTATCTCAAATTCTATACAATCATAAAAATTGAAACTACACCGAAAATAGACTTGAAATGGATGACGGAGGCAGCAATGGCGAGAAATCTCCTATTCTGGGAATTACTTCGCGTAAGCTTCTTCTCTACATCTCGCTTCCTTCGTTTCTTCCTGAATCTCTCGATAAACCTCTCTAGGGTTTCCAAATTGTGGCTGATGCAAAAGCTCCTTCTCTTGTGTTCTTCTTGTTCTTTAAATACCTTGTGTGTTTTGAGCAACCTTAGGGTTTTTTTGAAGTCAAAAAGGTCCGAAAAATCCCTCAAAACTTGATGTTTTCTCTTGTTTGTGCGTCTGCCTGATGCAACCTGCATCAAACCTTTCTGCATGGCACATATGCCACAATCGTGGGTTGTGACAAAGTCTTTTGTTATAATCGTGGCCCATGTGCGATGATCATGGGCTGACTCCCATGTTTCTGTCACGATCATGGCTTATTGTGCCATGATCTTGGGTCATGGTTTCGGCCCGAAAGTCTTCAAAACTTCTCCATTCTTTGATGTTGACCCTGAAACACTAACAAACACATCAAGGTACCTAAAAAACTTAATATTTAAGCTCAAAGACTAATACCAACCCATAAAAATACTTAAACACACAAACTAACATAATTCTAACCTAAACATATACTAAATACTCAAATTAACACTTAATACATAACAAATTAAGCCCTAAAACATGAAGCAATTAATAATTATTAGGGATGAAGAAAAGTAAAGCAATTTATTGTGGTTTGATAAATAACCATTGCTTACATCTCCTTTTGAAGACACCTCTTAAAATTTCTGCTAAGTCTCTTCTTTAAATAAGGTAAAAAGGAACCTTCTTTCAATAATCTTGTTTTCTATGAGTAAAGAGCAACTCTTCTTATAATTTTTCTTTAAGGCGAAGAGTTACCTCACTAAAGAAATTATAACTCAAAAGAACTTGCTTAACACTTTGATAACCTTAAAGGCTCATTCACTTTAAAATGCGATAATAAATGCTCAAAATCTTTGTAAAACCACCCTTTGAAATGCATTTATAAAACATCCAAATATTTTGTCATATCTAAATCAATTAAAAAATATGTATTTATGGGGTTTGGTTTTAGATTAACCATCAGGAATAAGAACTAGTCGTTGGTGTATTGGTTGACTACTGTAGTAAATTAGTTAACCAATGTGCATTGAATATATAGGTTCATTCGTATTTAGGGCATTGGTCACCTATTATGAAATATTGGTCAACTAATGTAGCAATGTCCCCACAAACTTTTAATACACAAGTTTTGATAACTTTAACCTACATTATTGACTACTAAATTATATAGGTTGATCAATACACCTAAAATCATGATGTCAACATCTTCAGATGCTCAAACTTAATTTTCTCAATATAAAATTAACTTAAACACTTCTACAAATGTTATCCAAAGAATATTTCAAGGATTAAGAAGGCTTTCTTTGATATTGAAATCTTAATTCCTCTTGATGATTGAAAATAATTATGTAATAAAATAAAATAATTATATGTTTATGCATAGTGATCTTCTAAAATCTCAAAGTGATCAAGTAGGAAGTATAATATACATTACATGTTCATTAACAACTTTGTATGTCTAGTTCCTCCTTGATTTTGATTTTTTTCTTCACATGAACGACTTGAACTCTAACTTTTCTCTAATGTCTTCATGTTCATACTTTTTCATAAAAAATAAATTCATTACTAGTACCTATTTTCTATTATCATCAAAATATGGACTATAACCTTCCTTAGTTCAATAATCTCCCTTTTTTACCTTCCTTAGTTCAATAATCTCTCCCTTTTTTATGATAAAAATATTATGTGATGTGGGATAAATAAGGGTAAAATCAAACATAAATGTTTTATTATTTTAGGGAAATATGAATTGTTAGCCCACCTTACATTCATCCATCTAAAAAAATTTGCAAGAAAATCTATATTAGGAAAAAAAGTCAACATTTATATAAGGATTACAATGATATAACCAAAATTAATCACTCACATTAATATAATATCATTAACTTTCTTAAGATAGCACTAAAAATTAATCATTCTCCTTCAATTTATTATTTACGAAATTGCTACCCATTTTTTATAAAGATAAAAGAGTTAGTTATTTAAAAATTTACCAAACTTTAGTAAACATTAAAGCATAAAAAAGTCAAATAAAAAACAATCAAAATCAAATTTAAGCACACACACACACACAAACACACACACACACACACACACATATCCTTATCAATTTGAATTCTTATCAATTATGTTTAGTTCTTTCATAATTGTGCAAAATGTATCCTTACTAGTTTAGTAAATATGATAATCAATTGTTATAATGTATTTCTAGCTTAATGTCCCTAGTTTGCATATGCCTTTGGAAAAAGAGTTGACCCCCTTTATAGAAATTACCACAGAAACATCTAGAATATTAATTGAGAAATAAGTTAGCTAGTAATAAAAGGAAGGTGGATGTTCTACTATATAGTCATAGTAAAAACATCTATCCTTATTTGAAAATTAGTAGACCTAAGGAAATTATATTAAGACTTGTCTCTTCTTAATTGCAAATACATTATTTTAATTCCTAAAAAAACATGTATCAATAAAAAGG
>JANQBM010000007.1:10836778-10855767 GCA_025594535.1 Erythroxylum domingense
ATAAGCTATATGTTGGAAGATAATTAGAAGGAAAATGTTAATAAGATTAAGATAACCAATTAAGTTTATCAATGTCCTTTTAATTAACAAACTGTCAATAAAATAAGGAATAACGAAACTTCCTGAATCTTCTAATGAATCCAGTAGTTTGTCCTGTAAGAGGGTGATCTATTCTTGTTCTTCTTCAGTCACCCTCATCTCTTCTTCTTTTTTCACTTCATGAATAGAGAGCTTCTTTTCTGCTTCAAACTCTATGTTCGTTGTCATATGTTTTTCTTCTTATTGCTCCTTTAAAGATTTGACCATATGTTCTTCTTCTTTTGGTCTTCTATAAAGTGGGATTCAGCTTGTTTTTCCATTGGTGCTTATAAATCTTTCCCACTCCTAAGCTTGATAACCTTACATTGCTCTTTTAGATGTACTTCAATATTGCTTAGACTAGTTTTCACACTTCTTTTGCAAAATTCACGAGAAATTTGTCTCATTTGAAGCTTTGGGTTTTGAATAGAAGAGGTACGGTCTTTCGTTACTTGCTCAAACTTCTCTTACAATCTCTTTTGAGTTTATTTAGTATCAATCCTAGACTTCCGAAGGGTAGATTAGTCTCTGTCGAGTTATAATCATTAAACCTTAAATCATAAACCCTAATTAAATTTTGGAATTTACATTCTATCAATTAACAAAAAGCCCACACATCTAATTAGATCTTAAGCCCTTTAATAGACTATCGGGTCCTCAAACGAGATCTCTCTTCGTATAAATTACCAATTTAATTATTTATGTGATCTATTAGATTGTTTAAATCTCATTACCCAATTTAACCATTTTGTTATTAGTTCAATCTCTCGATTTGTTACCGAAGCATGCAAATACAAGAAATAATCATAATACCCAATTTATTAACATCAAAAGAAATCACATTAACATTGATTCAAGAAAAAATACCTAAAGGAGTTTTAAATATCATTAACATCATGTTCAACATTCTCAAACGCATGTCATACATCAAGATGAAGTAAATAAACAAGAGAAAGTAGGAAACAACTTGAAATGGTTGGGTTGGAGTGGCTGAACAATAACTGCAAATGCTCCTCTCCCCTTTTCTCCTTTTCTCTTCCTCGTGTTCTCTCTCAAAGTGGCAGAAGTTGGAGCCTGCTCCTAGTGTTCTCTCCCTTTCTTTATATAATCTTATCTATTTTAGGTAAACCGTAGGATTTTCCTAGGTCCAAAAAGTCCCAAATATTCCTTGGTAAGTCGCGTTAAGGAGGTTGTCTGTGCTATCTGTCACATAATGTTACGATCGTGGCACTTTATTTACGTTTCTGTCACGATCATGCCCGAAAAGGCCACGATCGTGGCTCCTACCAACTGGTTTTGTCATGACCTGGGTCTAGCTCTGGGCTTCCTCCGATCTTCCATATCTATTCTCAAAAACTAACAAATATATCAAAACACCTCAAATATACAAAGTTAAAGCACAAAAACATGCTTTAACTCATATAACACTCAAAACACAAACATTTAACTAAATAACACAATTCTAACCTAAATATGCCCTAATCATTCAGTTTAACGACTAACACATACTAAACTAGCCAGTAAAACATTATGCAACCTATCACTATCAAATTAAATTAAAACGAAAAAAAATTTATCTTTTTCTATTGCTTTTAGAACTATATAGTCATAATTAGAGAGTGAATTAACTAGAAAAATTCATCAAAACCTGAGCATGTACTTTTACTTTTATGATTGGTCAATATACACTATCTTGAGAAGAGTAGTGACTATTAGGCAGACACAAGCCAGTGAGATTTTAAGCCTTTATAGACTGACACATCCATATCAATCTCATTGTCTTTTATTTACTTGTGACCTTCATGAAATGTAAATCCTGCCTTACTTTGATTTTCTATTTGGCCACATTTTTATCACATTTATGAAAATGATATAGGCATTCTTTATTTTATGAGCTACATTAACCAAATAGCCTACCTATTAATATGATTTTTCCTTTTGTTAAGCCCTTTGAGCTTTATTAGCCTTTTCTTTTTGTGCTAACCACATTGCATACCTTTAACCTAACTAACTGTCTTATCCAAGCCTTAAAGCTAGTGGAACATTTGTTGATTATTGATGATTGTGGATGCACAAGGGTATAAGTGTGGGGGTGTGCACATGTGTGAGTTGGATATAATTATTGGAATGTCATTTTATATCCTATCAATGAATTCCATTGTTGATGTAGTTTCTTCCAATTTTAGTTAAAAAAAGAAAAAAGAAAAAGAAAATATATATTTTAAAATAAAAGTATCAAGGAAATGCAATTTTTCTGCAAAGTTATTCATGAGTTGTTTCTCCTCCTAAAGCTGTATGTAATGGGTGATTTAAGTATGAAGCATATGAGGTAGACGTTATTTTGAAAGATCACCACTTATGGTTATAATGTATTGTTTGTCATCGATTGTATGAGTGATTCCTTATAATTCCTTATGCTTCAAGAGGGTTGTGGTCTGAGAGCTTGAATCTAAACTGTGAAACATAGATTTTGCATTCATTGTAGCTAATGGTACCCAGTTTTAAGTGAATTTTGGTATTTACACTTGAAGTTACATTGAATGTTTTTCTTGCTTTACTAGCCTTAATGGCTTTTGTGCAACACAACCCAAATACATCTCACCTTAACTTTTGCCTATATTACAACCTTAGAAAAGTCTTTTGATTCATGATTATGCATGTGAATCTTAGTGATGGAGAAATGAAATAATATGCAAAGATGTGGAATGTCTTGAACATGAATGGTGTTTGAGTGTACCCATAAATTTATCTTATTTAAACACATTTTGTCAAGGTCTAATCCTAGATTGCTCAATTTCTAAAGGGAATGAATGTTGATTGGTTATGAGTAGAGGCATTGAATGTTAAGTTCTTGCTATGGTTTTGAAAATTATTCCTCCTTTCTTATAACTATCTATTCTTGGAAAAATATGAAAGTGTTTTGTGATAGTTGTAGGTTGGATGATGTTTTAGTAGGCATTTTAGTATGTTTTTAGTTGTTAATTAATATATTCATGCATGTTTAGGTTTAGAATTGTGTTAGTTGGTTAGATATTTGTGTTTTGAATGTTATGTGGGTTAGAGCATGCTATTGAGCTTTAATTTTGAGGGTTTGAGGTGATTTAATGTATTTGTTACTGTTTGAGATTAGATATCAAGAACGAACAAGATTTGGAGGAAGCCTGGTGGAGGACCCAAGGCTACAATCATAATAGAAGTTGATTTTAACATGCCACGAGTATGGTCTGCATGATGACTGACGCAAATCGACCTCCTCAACTTAATTTTTGTTGAGTTATGTTTTTACCCCAATTCTATAGAAGAGCAAATAAATGACCTAAAGGGGAGGCCTTCATCTGCCACTTAAGAAAAAGATAAAGAAGAGGAAGAAGGAAGAGAGAGAAGGTGGAGTTTCTACTGCTGCTTTAACCTCCAATCATCCCAAGTTATCTTTTCTTCTTTCCATTTTTTATTTCGTTCATTTGATGTATGAGATGGAATTGATAATGATGAACTTTGGTTTAAGGATGTTCTAACTTTTTTTAGGGATTTATACTTGATTTAATTTTAATCTAGTTGCTTTTGTTGTTAATGATGCTGGGTGTTATGATTATTTGTTGTAATTGTATGCTTCAATAATAAATCGAGAGATTGAACCAAATGCAAAATGATTAGGTTGGTTAATGAGAGTTAAATGATTTAACAGACCACAAAAATAATCAAATCGATAATTATACAGAGGGAAATATCGTGCGCAGACCCAGTTGTTTATTGGAATACTTAAGAATAAATTAGGTTGTGGGTTGCTTTGTTAATCGAGAGATTTCATGTTCGGTAACTCATTTTAATTAGGGTTTATGATTTAGGGCCTAGTGATTACAACTTGAGAGGGACTAATCTACCCTTCAAAAGTCTAAGACTGACACTGCATTAACACAAAAGTGATTAAGTTAGCATTGATGATAGGATAAATCCTCTTTCTTATAATTTGTTAATATTCCTTGTTTGAATTTCAATTGTCAATTAGTGGTGCTCAAATTTCATTTCTTGCATTAATTTAGAATTCTCATTTCCATCACTCCATATTCGATTGTTTACTTTTTTGTTTAGTTTTTATTTTCATTTTAATTATGCTTTTATGCCTTAAACAAATTAGGATTCAATTAGTTCACTAATTTCTCATGAGATCAACACTTCATATACTATGTTATGACTCGTGCACTTGTGGAATATTGAGGGTTTTATAAGTTTAAAACATGCTCAACATTTTGGTTTGTGACATTGATTTTGTTTCTTGGCCTGAGGGCAGTCAAAAGCTAAGCGTGGGAGAACTTGATGTGTGCTTAATTGTTTATATATTCACTCCTTAATACTTTGCGATTAATATTATTAAATGCTTAAGATACTCATTTTGGTTCACAATTGGTTTTAGGTACAAGTTAGAAGCATAAGAGCTAAAATGAGTTAAAAGCAAATTCCTTGAGTTGTTCTCTTAATGATCAAACTCATTTTTCTTTGTAGAATAAAAAAGAGATTAATTAGAGTGATGATGGGACAAAAAATGCAATAAAATGAAGAATTCGCATGACCTACAAGATGCAAAAGCATTTGCTTGCATGACCATGCATAATTTTGAAAGAAGCATTATTTTGGTAATGCATAGTTGAATGCACGGTTTGATGTCGTACATCTCCCCAGAAACCTAGTTTTTCATATAAATAGACAATTGAGAAGTTAAAGAAGAGGTGAATCATTTTTGGGACACGAAGGGAGGCAGAGCATACACTTAATTGGGATTTATGGACGGTTAATCTTCCTTCTTCCAATTAATAGGAGATATTGAAACCGAATAGCACATTTGGGCATCTCTTCATTATGTATTGTTGATCTTCACTTTTTAGAGATTGCTTATGTTATTCTTTGCTTATCATTTTGGGTATTCATGTCTAGATGATTAATATTCTCGTTCTTAATAAATTGTTTATGTATGAACCCATTTCCAGAACATGGAATACAATGTGTAATAGTTGTATTTTCAATTCATTTGTAGAAAACTAATGTTGATGAATCATTAGGAATAACATAACATGTGTTAAATGACCTGAGTTTTAGTGGTTATTGACTAGATTAGTCTGTTTTCTTAGCTTGTATTGCACTGTCCTATTAAATCTAGAGAGCTTATTCTAGGTTGTTCAATAGCTAGGTTTAGTTAAAGTGCTTAGTTCGATTAAACAAGACCTAAGGGAAAATTGAGGTTAATAGAGCTTATTATTAACTTATGATTAATAGTTTCTAAGAGAGTTATGAAATAAAAAAATGATTAAGTGTGTTTATTTATATGTAGCCTAAGATTGAACCGAGAATCGAATTCCAAACTCGTTCATCAATTTTATAATTTTCTCACTGTTTGATTTAAATTAGTATTTATGTGTAGGCTTCCATTAGTTTAATTTACTTTATTTTGTTATTTGAAACCAAGGAAACCACCTCTCCCATATCTTAAAAATTGATTTCTTTCATTGCAAAAGCTACATAAACACTCCCTGTGGATACGATCCCTACTCACTACTGCTATATATTTAGTTGTGCAAAGTTAGTTTTATTTTCTAGTGCATTCAGCACACATCAAAACTCTATCCAACTTCTTCCATAGAAAAAAATCTTCCCTCTTATTTATTGATCCATGTAAATCATTACCCTTGATATCTTGAGTCTTCATGGCCCAATCCTTCCACTCACACTTTAAAGTCAATAGTATAATTTCTTAGGCTAGTGTGACTCTCAACTTTAGATCTATAAAGAGTGGCATTAAAATCACCATAAATTATTCATAGACAAAGATAGCAAACCTAGTTTTGATTCAATCCTTCTCAAAGAGAACTCTGCTCAAAGTTGAGATTAGATTTATAAATAATGGAATCATACGACTTATAATTTGCATGTAATAATTGAACCAATGTATGCATAGCTTGATCACAAGACCATTATTAATCAACTTTCACAAAATTGGAATTATATGCCAAGATAATTCTCTTATAGTAATGTTGCTAATGGTTTGAAATAAAACTCCACTCAGCTTCTAAAATCTTTAATTTATTCAAAATTTTCAGTATAATATTGATTTCCAAAAGTTCCAAGAACCATGGATGTTTTGTGTTCACAAAATCCCTTAAATCTTGAAGTTTTTGAAGCAATTTAATCCATAAACATTCCATATTATAAAATTCATTTAGGAATGAATTTACCTTTAGAGCTGTTGCTCCTATTACCTTTCTTTGCCTTCCTTTTTTTTAAAATTTAAGTCACCCTCACATTGTTTCATTAAAGGATTATTATTCAGCTCTATATCAGCACCATTTAGAGGGTAAGTTGATACCTTTCCTAGCAAGGAATCTGTCTCTACTTTTTCCTACCTCACTTAGTTTGTTACACTACTATCATATGGCCCTTTAGGAAAGTTTTAATCTCCCGCAATGGGTTGGGTTTTTTCTTCTCACTAGGAAGCACTTGCATCTCTAATTGGTTCAAATCTTCTTTGCTTTGAATCCCATCTTCCTCACCATTTAATAACTGCTCTCTCTCATATATCCCAAGCCCTCTACAATTGAATCTAGCCCCATTAATTTAGAATAGCCACCCTTTCTAAAAAGTTTCCTTGTCATTTTTCATTATTTCTTTGCATCTTGAGAGTAGGTTTCCAATTATAAAAAGCCAATATCGATTCTTCATAGAGAGAATTTTTTTGGCTTAATCTCATAATAGGAATAGAATCGAGAAGCTCTTAGATAGATTTACAATCATACGCACTCCTACAAAACTAATTCTCCTCCTTCTAGTCGTGTTCTCATACATGCACAACATTTTTCCAATGAAGCTAGCTAGCAAACTCAACCTTTTTGTAGTCTAATACTCTAGAGGAACATTGATATTCACCCATATTGGTATACTTTCATGTTTAATCATGTCTAAGTTGATAACTGGTTGCCAAGTTTGTAGGAATAAATAGAGCTATCCAAGATGCCAAGGCCCCCTCCTCTGATACTTTCATAGCCTCACTTTGGCTTATATAGGAGAAGAAAATCAAGTTTTCTTTAGAGAGAAGAACATCTGCCGACAGTATGTGCCTATCTTGAGGTAGTTAGGAAAGGAGGCTATGACCCCAAGAAAAAGCCAACCAATAAAACTTCCCCTGTTGTAGCTCTAACCCTGGGGACCTCTAACTCCAACACAACAATGGCTTTTCCATCTTTTACCCTCCTTAGAGGGCAGTAACGTAAAGATGAGTTTCACATATTAAACCTAAGAAGCGAGAACAGGTTAAATGATATGACCAAACTAAAATATTAGGAGAAAATGCTTATTCTAAATAAAATGAATAAAGAAAATTAAACAAACTTTCAATTTATGAATTGCAAGAATTTATATACATAGAAAAAAATAGTGACTTATCGTAAAACTGTTACTTTATCATGATAAGAAAATAAAAAAAGAGAATTATTTGAGTTTCTTTTGTATTGTTACGTGGTCACCAAGTACCTGTTTCTATCTTCTTTGGCATGTAGTTGAAGAAGCAGGCTCCTTTGCACCGTTGTTAGGAGCCTGAGGAAACTTAGAGGAAGAGGGCAGTCGAGGGAACTCATTAGGAGTAGAGGCAGAGGCTAGTGTGTTTTGCCTTACAGATATACTCGAAACAAACAAATGCAACTCAGTGGATGAAAAGGTTTGAATGACAGTTACCATAAATGATAAACGACAGGCTTAGGTAGGATAAGGGAAAGTGTCAAGTGATTAAATGGTCCTTCACACTCTAGAGAAGCAGGAGGAGGGTGGAAGGAAGGAGAAGGATTCTCGAATGTTGTATAATAAAAACAAGCTAACAGAATACATATGACGGTTGCGAATTGTCAGAGAAAGAAAATAACATCAGGGAGACATAGATTTCATTGATAGAAAGAGGGATTATAACTCATCACATCAACATGCCCCCTAAAGCAGCACATATCCGGCTTAAATAAGATTCGTAATACTCTCCTCTTACGTCTAGCTACTTCTATAGACCCTCATTATTTAAACGTTGCGCTTTGCTCCTTCTCTAACAACCATAACGTTCATTCTATATTTCCGTTATCACGTATCATTATCTTCATGTTTTCTCCACAACATCGAACCAGATCTAAGGCAAAGCGCCAGAGTAGGTAAACCAGAATATGCAACTTTTCAATTGCACAAGAGAACTACTTCTTAGGAAGATAAAGTAAACACCACTACAACCAACAAGAAAATAAGAGACGTGACTTAAGGAGGAAGCTCTAGAGATGCATTGTAAGATAGAGGTGAATGGAAGTTAACGGATAAGGTGGACAACATACTGAATCTTCTAGAGAGATTGACGAGGGGAAAAGAGGAGAAGCATTCTAGAGACAAAGTAGGATGAGATATAGTTAAGAGCGTGAAGTTTTTGGGAGTATGAATATTTTGTTAACACCTTGATATTTTCATAAAACTCACCTAAGCATTGTTGAGTTCATTAATAACCAAGAACTAATGTAATCATTTCCCTTGCTTCTAACAATTACATAACTCGTTGGATGCAAAACTAGGTTACAACAGCTAGTAACTATGACATAATCTGACCTATCTAACCCTTTGGTTAACTTTTATCAGCATATTAGTCGATCAATAGGTCAATTGATGTCCTATATAAAGAATTCATTTTGTTTAGAGAATATGATCAACCTAACCCAATTTATTCAATCGATATCCTCGCCAAAAATGTTTTTATCTTATGTAAAGTACATATTGTAGACCCAACTCCACTATAGAACAACCTAAGTCACCATTCACAACATTAAATAGTGCATTAGGTTAACCTAACTCCACTATATATCAATGAAAATCATTACTCATTAACACTTTTAACGTATATCAAGTTTTTTGAGGTATAAACTCGTTCCTTTAACAAAATTGGATTCAAATACACTTAGAAAGTTCCTCAATGTGAAAGAAAAACATTCAAAAGGCTTTTTCTTTAAACCTTAACCAAATTTGTTTCTTGAAATTGAAAATTTTATTTGTTAAAACCTAAAAATGAATGATCATGCAACTTTGAACCCCTAGTGAAATTGAAATGAATAAAATATCATGCAACTTTGTACCCCTAGTGAAATTGAAATGAATAAAATAAAGGCTTAGAAGAAAAGTTACGTTGATCTTGACCCAATTTTTCTCTTGCTCATCCATAATCTTGTGATTCATACTACCTTTAGTAATTTGGCTTGTTCTCCACTTGATCTTGCCTTGTTCAACCATTTCGCCTTGATGATAGCTCAATCTTGACTCTTGATCTTATTTGTAGAAGTGCAACAATTTAAACTTATTCATCAAACATGAGCTGAGTAGTTCATCTGATATGGTAAAAAGAGTAAGACTCTGTATATTAGTATAAATACTTATATACTGAACCATCCCTAAATTCAATTGACCCACTTTCTTTAAGCTAATTACATGTGCGGCAAGCCTCAAGGGACTATTTCCCTTTCCCTCTGCAACAAAATTGTAACCACTAAAATTGATGAGTAAAGTCACTAACTAAACCCGTTGAGATTAATGCGCTTCCACAGAGGATTCTGAATCTCTACGGTCTTGAGATCCATTTTCTGAAGTAATCCTTTCAGTGTTTTTTATGAAACCTATAAAATGGAGTGATTTTCTTTTCATGGAGAGCATTAGCCAACAGAAATCCTCCGATAATCCTGAAATGCGCATTCCACTTTTCGTGGTCAACCTAATTCACTTTTTTTCAAAAATCCAAAGTCAGATTACCCACCCTGGAAAATGAAAGAGACCATTATATCGCTAAAATTTAGCTTTTTAACATTCACTTAAAAGTATGGAACACTTAGTAGGAGGCAACGTATTATACATTTGCAAGAAATCTTTCTGCGGCATCCAATTTGTATAAACCGCTGTAAAAAGAATCAGGTTAAATGCAAAGACAAGCTGCAACTGCAAACAACACTGTAAAAAGAATTAGGTTAAGCCTAATACAATATGAGATGGTTATAGAGGAGGATAGAAATAGGACGACAAGGAAAAGCCAAGGAAAAGCAAGCCTCCAATAGTAGCAACCGTCCTTTGAGAGATCTTAGATGCTAGCATGCTTCCTCCTACCACTGCTAGGCATGTACAGATAGAGTGTCCTATTATAGCACCCACAGCAACCCCAACAGCATTTTTATGTGTTGCCAGCTGAAGCACACAAATTATTATAGTTATATGCAAATTGTGGACTGTGTAGGATAAATATAGAGCATTTGATATCATCAAAATGGCTTCTTTGGATACTGCAATATCAATGAATGAGGCAATGAATATCATAATGCTAATAGTCACCATATAACAATTCTTTAGACAAATTCTCATCTCGCATCTGGAACTACTATGTAGTTTTTTGTTGAGGAATACGTAAAGATGTTTATATCCACTTTTAACTTTGAGTTAAGCACAAAGTTCTGCATGATGGTTAAGCATCAGCAACATGTCCAGTATCCAGAACTTGGTTTCTTCTTTTAAGCATTTGGGTGATCCAAGTCTTTCGAAATTTCAGCTAATAATACTAACCAAGAACCAACTTTCATTCACTAGAATCCTTGCGAACATACTATACAGTTAGTGAAACAATTAGCTAAAACTTTGAGATCCTAATTATTCAAGGCACAGCAAGGGAACAGATCTGCTTTTGCAGTGCATGTATCCTGGAAACAAAGACAGAGTGAACTAAAGAAAACAAAATCAACTTACAGCAATTGTTGCAATCTGGCTACGATCACCCCACTCAGCCAGAAAGGTCAAAATAAAGGACTGAAAATTAAAAGGAAATTGCTTTAGAAAGTTTGCTTCATCAGAAAATACATAAAACACTAAACAAGATAAGATAACTGTTAACAAATTCTAATTAAAATTAGCATATTACTTACGTCAGACCAAATTGAAGAACAAAGATTCAACTCTCTCAAGCAACTGAAAGTGACAGTATTAATGCAGATGAATCAACATACCTCCAAAAAGATTGGTGTACAAAATCTTGAAAAGAAGCGGCGATAAGCTGTTTTCCCCTGTCCACTCTCGAGTTTTTCTTCTACCTGAACAAGGTAAATGATGATGAGAAAGCCATGGTGATTAGAGGCATAATCAGAGGAAGACTGGGAACATAAATTTGAACCACATAATGCTATCAAAAGAAACCTTCTTTCAAACACTTATTTCAATCAAAACTAGAGGCCTTAGTATATGTCTAAGACACTCCAAGGTAGTTCAGAAAAAGAAGAGTGCAAAGACTGCTGATGCTCAGAAGCAGAAAAATAGAACCAGAGCGTAAGCATGATGACTAAAGTGATAGCTCTTTTACTAATAATATCATATTCATTTCACATAGATATCCTACAGACTATTGTTCTCGACTTAATATCACCAAAAACGCATGCAATTGACCCAAAGTTTCCACACATTAAAATTACCACACGTCAAACTTTGTGTTACCTAAAAGATATCAAAAACTTTAAGATCACAACTATTTTAACCACTTCATACTGAAATACCAACGTCACTGTTTTTCACAATTTCTCTATATGGAAAGCTAATGTGAAAGTTTGGTAATACAACAGCTATGGTGTAACTAGACATAAGTTATGCTGAAGAAACAGAGAACGTACTTCTTCTATTTCTTTCTTCTGTGATGATTTTGAATCTGATCGCCAAGCAATGTAAAGCAGCCGAAGCCCAAAAAAGGCGTAAAGAACTGCAAATGCAAGAATTAAAGAGTTAAGGGTAGCTAACAAGAGAATTGGCACTTTAATTTGCCACATCAAACAAAAAAGTTTGAGTGACAATCTACATATTCCTGGCATGCCTATAATGGAAACAAATTCATCTTTGGGCAGAAGGATGCTAGGAAAGGTTATCCAACACATAATCTAAAAGAATAGCCATGGAGCATAGTACTACCCTGACCAAACAAGCACACAAAATGAGAGTAGATAAAAGATATTGAATGCATCAACAAATGTATTGTCTTTCAATCAGAAAGGAAAAATGTTTGCAAGTACGTGAAAGAGCTACTGAATACATATAAAATCATTATGCTTGATAAATTTACAAAAAATCATGCATAAATCTGAAGAGTTCCGAGATAACTATACGAGAAGATTGTTTCGAATATTCCCATTTAGTTTCTTTGATATGATATAGAATAGGCCTATTTGGGATTGAAATCATTACGGTAACATCGTGAATGTTCTTTGAAATCATTATGGTAACATCGTGCATGTTCTCCACTATATTGATAACTTAAGGAATCAAGCATCAAACTGCCTAAAATTTGTGAGGAAATTTCCTAAATCAGATACCAAGTTCACATCATTGACAATGGGTTTTCCTATCAAACAAATCATTAATACTAACAGCTAATATAACTGATAAAAGAAAGCCTACTGATATGCTTAATTTTCAGTATATAAGCTTCAAAAATTTGAAAAAAGAAAAGAATAATAACATGCAAATGCATTGCAAATCCATTTATTTGTCTTTTTCCGAGAAATTTCAATCCAGAATGTCATTTGATAAGCTTTCAAAAGGTAGGTCACAAATTCCTACTTCTGTCAAATCTTCAACAGCAAAATGTTTATCATGGTGAGATCCATGAGATTATCTTTCACAGCTACAAATAAAGCTGTAATCGTGAACAACTATAGCTAAAGGATGAATTGAAAAGATCAAGCATAAATATTGGAGCAATGTAATCTTCAAAACATGCTAGTGTATCGTTCTTAATGAAATACTCAAGTAATTGGTATACTAGCCACCCACGTTTCAACACAGGCTAAGTTGATCATCTATTACATGGAAAAAGATAGCATAGGAGTAGGTAATACAAAGGCTTAAGATATGTCAAGTATACATATCCTGGGTCCCACTTGACTGAAGACACCTATCTTCAATTGAAATTGTAATCTCCAAGTAACAATAAGTTGCAGTTGGACTAAGGCCCATCTTCTAGGAAGAGAAGTCCACATAGTACTGCAAGGAAAATTTCTGAGTTTCAAGCATGATCCATTTTTGTGTTGTGAAAAGGAAAGTCCTAACCAACTTGCATGGTGATAGTAGTTCTTCTTCACCTGTGCTAGTTTTTCTTTCCTTCCCAATTAGCCTAAGAATGAGACTCTAGTAATTTTTGTTATAAATTCTTATTCACTTATGTTACTCTATCTTTCTTCTAAATAGCCTAATGTTGAAACTCTAAGAACTTCTGCTTCCAGCTCTGGGTCAATTCATGGTCTCACACAAAATTTATAGCAAAAGAAGGCCACCGCAAATATTTACATTCTCAATTTGATGAAATATGTACATATGCACTACTTCTAGTAGAAAATTTTTATAGGACCCGAACATACAGAGAGTTTCAACTCTAAATTTCAGAGTTCATAGGAACAGGATGCTTCATTATTGCTGGACATAAATAACAATGAAAACAAGTTAAAATCCAAGCCTCATGCCAGAGGGATGTGCAAATCATATGTTGCAAAATATCTTTTGCATTTGAATTTATTGTGTAATCTAACACAAAAATTGAAATATTCAATCTAGTTCAAGAATAATCTTCAGAACTATCATATACTTTGAGAACTGTCATATGACCCCCTAACATTTGACTGAAAGTATAATAAACCCCCTTCCCTTCAGTTGTCATTAAGTTACCATCTAATAAACGATGTAGTTTTGACAGTAGAAAACACGTGGCAATTTTTTTGGAAACAAGCTACCATGTAGATCACTCAAAAGTAGTAGTTCCTTATCTTGAATACATCTCCTTAGTTATGCTGGCATGGATTCTTTAGACCATAAGCCCGATGTTGAGTAGTCAACATGATAGCTTGGTTCCTCGGAAATTATCAAATACTTTTCTAAGGTTGAAATTACTTTGTTTTATAGAGCAAATTAATCAGGAACCTAAAGATAGCTGACAGGAAAGGTGTTTGTGATGATTTTATCAAATTTAGCATAGAATTTGCAGGTCAACAAAGATGCCTCCACCCTTGGTATGAAAAATAAAATCCACTCATGTCAATTCTACGATATCCAATAATATTTAGATCCATAAGTTCAATTGGAAAAATCGTATAAGTGTTAAAAAGCCTTGGCCAATCCTTCGCATATGAGTTGGTATGAAGATGGCATGTCAACTAGGAAACAAGGCAAAGTCCTATGATTAGGTAAGGCATATATGCAAGGTCGACGAAATCTCTATAGCAAGCAAGAGTTGGTATGTGTTGGTGCACATTGACAGAAATCTTCAACAATGAGAGAGATTTGGATGTGAAACCAAAGATAATTGTCGCACCTAAGTCATGCTAAGTCTGAGAGTGCATTAAGGCATTTGACATCGACAAGGAAGTCTGAAAGTATCAAAATATGCAAGCTTCCTTATACATATGGCTCAGATTATTACTTAACTTATCCATAAAGCAAGTAATCATCCAAGCACCAAAATGGCTCAGCATAGCTAACTGAAGGCTCATCAAGGCACTTGTTAACTTAAGAGGGGATAATATAACAATACAACAATACATGGTAGGAACATAGAGTAGTGGGCTTATGAAGTAGGAGCACTAACTTACAAAGTAGGACACTTCTTTAAGACATGGAAAGTGGAACGATAATGTGGCAACATTGTGGGGCAGTTTCCAATACCATGTTCTCCATGATCTTAGTGGATTTATGGGCTTAAAGGTGATAACTCCCCACTAATTACGTGGAGTTAATGAAAAAGGTGTTTCCTCACTAACTTAGTAGATTAACAGTGAAATAGGTGGTTTCTATTATTTGGCCCCTAAGTTTTTGTAAGCTTATATCAAAACATCCTATATTGTTCATTTTAGTAAGCATGTGCATTAATCATCAACTTAGAGAGACTTTGAGAGCATTTTGAAAGTCTCATTATAGAAAACTTCGAGTGGCGAGTTCTTGCATGTTTATTATAAAGAGATTCAAGTCTAAAGTTTCTCGAGTGTGCTTTGTGTTCTATTTGTGAATAACAATAAAAGGTTGGCTTTATAGTATCTCTCTTTTGTCTATTTCTTTTTATTAAATTATGCATACACTTGTCTAATTTTGGCGTGAGGCAAACACCAAAAGACAACTGAACCTGAGGCGTGCAAAAACTAAAGGAATTATTGTTCAATGATCACGAAGGAAGGTTGAGTTAGGATTTGACGAACTTAAACTCGACTTCCAAGGACTCTGTCTTTTGTTCTATTTTGTTGTGCCTTAAAAAAGTTCTTGTGACAACTACCATGTTCTCATTCTAGAGACTGACTCCAACTTAAACGTCCCATTAAACTGGTTGTGGAGGTAGACAACAAAAATACTTAATTCCACCTCAAACTTACGATAAACCACGACTAAATATCCCCCAAGGTCACTTATTTACAGAAAACCATTTTATCATGAAACAAGTTAGTCATAGCTACATTAAATTGGTAAAAATGAATTAAAACCAATAGTTGATCATCATTTATAGTCAATTGGGATTCATAGAATCCACCTCTAGTCATTGTGGTCAAGATGTGTATTATCTCATAATATTACAATCTGATTGTAATCAGATCTTTTAGATTACATAGCAGTATCTTAGAGATAGACATTATCCTAGGATTATATTCTGTATCTGTACAGATTATCTAGCCTATTCTGTAATCCCATTAGTGTATAAATATGTACTGCAGTCTCTAAGAAATGTACAGAGAGCAAATTAGCTCTTATTCACACATTGTCCTGTAACTTTACGACAAGTCCAGAATAACTCCTTCGAACCAAATCAGAACAAGACTTAGCATGGACTGTGGATTTGGAGGTTGGAAAGAGGAAAGTTATAATTGGGTCCCATCCTATGCATAGGCCTTCCATAGGTTGCTACAAAGAAATTATCACTATATAGTTCTTGGTTTCTGTATCAAAATTATGGTCTCGAAGTGATGGGACCAGAAGGAAGGACAAATATGGCAAAAATAAAGAAAGGATTGTCTGGTAAAAAAGAAACTGGAGGGAGAAAGAAAACAATGGTGAGAATAGTATACAGAGAAAATGTAAGAGTTAGTCAAAGCGAGGAAAAGGGATTAGTAGGAAGAAGGGGAGGATGGAGGAGACATGAGGAGAGATTAGAGAGAGAAGGGAGATGCGAATGTGGAAAGTGAGAAAAATGAAAGACAAGGGGGGAGAAGATGAAATATGGACAAGAAAGAGAGGAACTTGAAAAAGCAACTGCAAACATGCTTCTTTTGTACAAAAAATGCACAAACGTAGCTTTCTTTATTTACAGAAGTCCCAAAAACCTTTGTACTCACAAAATACCTCATAGCAGATATCTTTCGGAGTTAACATAGTCATAAGTCAAGCAACATTATACGGTATATTAAAATAAGAGTATGGGGTTTATAGTCACCATAGCAACATGACCACAAAAACAATATGATTGAGATTTAGGTTAGATTAATATGAATTGAAGATAATTCAATAAAACATTTTAGCAGCCAATAAATAATATGTAACAATGTTATATCGGTTACAAGTTGCCTACCTGTGGCCGCACTATTTGTATGTTTTCTTGATATCAAATTTGGCACAATCCTACCTAGTCCAGTAGAAAGTACCTAATTGAGACATGTGATAGCACTATCCTTCAAACCCTTGAGAAGAAGCAAATTGCAAAGGGCCACAGTGGAATATCAATGAATCTTAAAGCAAAAGAAAAGGAATAAAAAAATATACCGTCATGACAATCAAAGCAGCAAGTGCACCAGATAACACTGTTGACTTAGGATGGCGCATTGCCATTAGAGCAGCTATTATGAATGTCTCATCTCCAATCTAGCAATCAAATAACAGAACTCATGTGTGCACTCAAAAGTAAAAGGCAGGAAATGAAACTTCTTTATCTAACTAAACCCAAAAGTATTAACTCACCAAATTTATAAATGGATATTAGAGCTAGTTAAAAACACACGATGTGTGTTGAATGAAGTATTTGAACTCAATGAATGGAAGGAACAGGAAAATGTAGTTTTTCTTTGACCAACAATTATTTGTGGAAAGATGAAAATGGTGGAAACAAACTTTAATCTGATTTTCAGTTGGCTTTACAAAAAATTATGAAATAAAAGAGCACAGTAAAGCATAAAAGCTTAGTTCACAAACCTCACTGACAATGATCATTGACAAGCTTGCAAATAAGGCATCAAAAATTCCAAGACCAGAGTCTAAATTAAGACCGATACCAACAGAATTGATGTCAAGGTCATTGGTAGTAATCTGTATAAAACACCAGATATCATTACAAGCATGCATCGCAGATATCCTTATAGGTCTAAAAACTGCAAAAAGAAAAATCTAAGTTCAAACTAAAAATGCTAGAAAAAGAATAAAATGCAAAAGTACAATACATATCCAAAACGAAAGAGAATGCTCACCATCCCACGACGGCCGAGGACCGTAGCCCCTGCATTAGATTCTTTGTTCTCATTTTCCAACAGAGATTCCTAATAACGCCAGAATATGCAATGATGAAAACGGAGCAGATACGAAAAATTGTTAAAGTCGATCGATAAACACGAGAAACACGTTCATTCCGATAATTTTTAAAGTGAAGAATCGTGAGAGAAAAGAGAGACCTGAGCAGAGACGTGTGAAAGAATCAGAAACAATGAGGCAACAACGAAGAGAGCCCTATGGTTTGAGCCAAACCCCATGGCACCAACCGATTCTCTCTCAAATTATCTCCCTTTGGTTTGAGAAGAAGTCGATGAGAACAAATAAATAGAGATGATTTGCTAGTAAAATTAAGAAACAAATTGATAAAAGTGGTGATCTGATCTCTGCTTCACTGGAACTATACGTTGCAGCTGTGTAACAAGTCTAAGATCTAAACTAAGGAAGCCAAAAATTGAGAGAAAATAACAATAGAGATCTGCATAAATGCCAAGATCCTTGAAACGAAAGATGCTACATTTATTTATCATACGTCTGCATCTTATATGTGTATGTTAGTTTATTTTATTCTGAATTGACTTTTACCAATTTTTTTAGATAAATAAATCACGGGCTCTCGTTATTACGTTCCAACTATATTTTATGAATATTTATCTATTTAAATTTTGTGAGTCTTATTTATTGGATGAGTAGATGCTCGTAAAATAAAGTAGGCACGTAATAATATAAGTAGGTGATATAAAAAAGGCTAAAAACACTTGTTCTTGTTATTTTAAATAGAGATTTCAATGAATCGAATTAAGTCTGAATTACTTATGGCTTGGGCCGGCTCGACCTTTAATCCTATGACCTACACCTAATGGTTGGAATGGATCCACCTGTAACTTGAACATGTTGGGCCAAACTTGACCAATCATATATATCTTTTTTTTAAAAAGTCAAAAAAGACCACTTTTTACAAAATAATGTCATTTTTAAAAAAATAAATGAGTCCAACTGGTTAGTGGTCAACATATACCTCGTGACCCATGGCTTATTCAAACCAAATCAAAATTAGGTCAGGTCAATTTTATCACCTCTAATTTTAAGCTTACGTGTTTTATAATTAATGGTTCAGACGATCTGTTCATGTGCCTACTATATTCTATAAGTATCCACCCCTTTAATTTCTGTAAATATCCTTTAAATAAAGATACTTATAAAATAGGATAGGCGTGAAATAACGGAACAAGTGATCATAGTCTTTGTTTCGAATAGATCAACTATTCCCATTTTATGTGCCTATTTTTCCAATTTCTGGTGTTATATTTTCACTGTATTCCATTAATAGGTAATTACCGTGAAAATGGTCTTCCTTCCCTAGCGACTTGTCGTCTAATACTTCCGCCAAGTCT
>JANQBM010000007.1:10956304-10986628 GCA_025594535.1 Erythroxylum domingense
GAAGAATATCACCATAAATATGTTTATTGTTTGAGATTTAATCAATCTCAGAAAGAAAATCAATATCATATGAGGTAAGATGATCTTGAATTTCATGCGCTATTATTTACGGTGTGCTTGTTTAGTGAATACGAGAACAGATAAATGAGTATATAATAGAACGTAATGTTCAGTAAGTACTATATTTTGATTCCTCGCTTTCGGGATTATTCCATTCCTCTCGTAATCCTGAGGAATGAGAGTCGTTGCTCTATATTTCTGGCGTGCGTTTTGCCTGCGGCTCAAACTTGTACATTTTTACTTCCAAGTCTTCTCTTGCACCTACTGGTAATCTTGTGGAAGACTCAGATCGTGGTCAACATATTTCCATTGATGCCACCTCCTCTTCTTCTTCGATTTCAGCTCCCGAATTCAACCAGAAGAAGACAGTAGTCAACAGGAAAATGAGGAAAGAGAAGGGCAAGATCACAACCAAGAAGAGCAACAACAGAGACCAGGTGCTGGTTCAGTTGTTGCTTATCGTTTGAGCAAGTTGACAACGGATACTGCTTCCCCTGCTGTACCTAATGAGATGAGAGAAGACGTTTGGTCCTGTCTCCTCGTTCTTCTCACCTTCTGGTTTGGTCCTGTCTCCTCGTTCTTCTCACCTTCTGGTTATTTGTTGCGCTTTTCATTTCCTAATTCTTCTTTCTTCACATTTTCGTAGTCACATTCATATAAAACAGTGTTCAAAAACCTCTTTAAATTTGAATTAGTTAAATCCTAGGCTTCTACTTTAGTATCCCAGATCCCTATTTGGCTCCCTTTTGTTTTCCAAATTAAATTTTTTAATTCCTATGGTAACTTAATTTTGATTTTAATCTCTGCGGATATAATATTGAGGATAATCCATTGTAAGCAACATCTATGACATTGATTCTTAGCATTTATGGATTCCAGAGATTATATTTGGGTCCCCATTGCCCACGCCTCGTACGAACTGATTCTTTGTTTGTGTATTCTATTACGGTAATTAACTTCCTTTTCTTTGTTTTGTGTTGATCTTTCTGCTCTCGTGATCTGATTTCGTCTGGTTTTGGGTTAACGAACAAGCACAGATGACAGATGAACCCAAATCAGGAATGCTGTATGGATTCTATGAGCCTCCTCCCTTGGATGTGGAAATCACTTAGACTGAAGCATTCAAAGTTGCTGTTGCATATGATTTGCACAAGGCAAATACTGAACTACTTAAATCCTTCATTTTCTTTTTCAAGACTTTGTAAATCTTGTCTTACTGGTTCTGAACATAAGCTATGTCTTATTGATGTACATGATGGAAGATTTTCAAGTCGAATGTATAGAAAGCCCGATTGCACAATTTCTCTAACCATTCAAGGACAACCAACTGACTGCATGAAAAACCCAAAGAAGGAAAATGCAAATTATACAATTTCATCTTTCCATTCATGCCACACTAAGATTTGATAGCTTCTATCTTATGTAAGAACAACTATGTGAAATAAAAAAGGCCAAGTCATATGCACAATGCCATTAATATAGCATGGAAGACAAATTTCATTGATTTGCATATTGAACTTATTTGTTGCAGGAGTGGATCTACTTCCTAAACAAGGGTTCTAAGTTGGATATCTTTTATAGTGTAAAAACTCAAAGTTCTTTGCCTGTGTCCCTTATAATTGCCCAAGGTGAGTTTCCTACTAGTAGTTTAGAATTACTGTTTGTTTGTAGTTTATTTCCAGACAAATTCTTCCTACATTGTGTTTTGAGTTAATATTCTAACGTTTTCTGAAGACTCCAAAAATATAGCAGGAGTGGCTTTCATGTTGGTTTTACCTTTTCAAAGTCTTCTGATTATTATATTGCTGTGGGAAATCTGAACAATGAGGAAGTAGAGGTATTTTCTTGACTTTCTATTTCAACATCATATGTAGCATCATAGTTGTCTCTACTTGGCTCATTCCAACTCCAAAGCATGTTATTAGTCCTTGAGCATTCTTTTCAGTCATACCTTAAATTACATGCTGTAGAATGCATAAAATCACATACTTTGTGGGAAAGATTATTAGGAAGTCATCTTGTACCCTTCACTTGGTACCATCTCTTTAATGATCAAGAACATAGGTCAAATTTCACACCCCAATAGAACTATTTGTTGGAATCTGATTATGATGATCAGGTCAAAGCTAATGGTATATTTGGATCACTGTAAGTGCAAATGTAGATTTTATTTTATTACTGTTCAGCTGTGACGGAACTCTCTTATAGATTCAAATAATGGTTGATTTATCACTGTTTTCAGTTTGCTATTAATCATAAAACCTTTAAATGCCACTTATTTGACTGTCACACATGTTATCTACTTTTAGAAAAGGTAATATAGCTCAAATTGGTATTTCCGATAGGTACCCCCGTAACTCAACTAGAAGTATCACCAGTTAATAATATCTGGTAGCTTTTCCTAGACTTTTGAAAGCAAAAAGGAATAACTTGTTCATGGATTTTTAATGGTGTTTAAATAATTTGGTAAAGAAAATTGACAGATTTGTTTCACATGCATAGCATTTATCCAACAGTTGGTGGATGTACCATTTCTGGGAAACCTAATAGTCATTATTTCTGCAATAACGCACTCCTTGTGGACAGTTAGGTTTTTGCAAATCATTAGATGACCTATATTCAGTTCTCCTGCATTATGCAAGAGCTCATCAGTGAGCTTCTTAATATTGGCATATCTCAAATGAATGTTGGTAATGCTATTGTGTTATTTTGTAACAATCCTGCTAAAGTTCAGGTTTTGTTCACTTTGCCAAGTCATTTAAAAAGGTCTTTTGTACTTGGATTCTTCTATCCATCTTCTAGTCTATGAATCATTAGAGGACGCATATTAATATTTTTGTAAGTATTATAAACTTGTGATGTAATTGATGTTGCCTAACTAGGTTATTTTGTATTAGTTAGGAATTTTGTAGTTGTGATGTAAATAAAGTTTGTAGTGTTAACCTAATTATTTTGCATCAATTGAAGGCTTTTGGTTAAGGTATTGTATATATCTGTGATATTTTACATCATTTGCATTATAAGAGGAATGTAAATTGTATTAAACTATGTTACTTGATTTTATTATAGTAATGGAATGGTGGTTATTGTGATTATGTCGATGAATTGTACAATATTTTGAATAATTAAACTATATTTTGAGGATATCATTAACTAATGATATATTGATGCAAGAAAATACTGGAGTATTTTTTTCTTCAATAGCTATTGGAAAGAAAATACCACAATATATTTGATTTTAAACATTCCGACATTATAAATAGGGTGCATAAATTAAATATAATTAATTAAAATATATTTAAATTTTGATATAAAATAAAAATTTAACAAATTTTTATTTCTTAACATTTTTAATAAATCAATAACCGTCAATGGTAATGATAATTATTCCTTATCTTAACCAATTATTATAATTATAATTATTATAATTATTATAACTATTCTCATTCATCACTATATTCATTTATATTCTTATTTTCATTGTCTTACGGAAACCAAACTCTCAAGCGCCCCTTTCAGTATAAAAATGGAACCTGAGGAACAAATTAAGAATAATAAAATCAGGACGCTGACTCTAGGCATAATATGGGATGTTAAAACTTCTTATGCCTTTTGTGTTATTTTCTTGGAGTCCGAAAGAAGTAAAGCCTGAATTATTCCAAAAGAGGAGAACCCACAAAATACGATTAATTTTATAGCATCCTTGTCATTGCCTCCTAGGATAGAATACAGCATTCGTTAAACATGTCACAAGATGTTTTCTCGGAGTCCGAAAGAAGTCCAAAAGAGGAGAACCCATAAAATACGATTAATTTTATAGTATCCTAGTCATTGCCAACTAAGATACAGCATTCTTTAAATAACATGTCAGAAGAAGCAAACAAATACTTACCAAACAAGTTTTGGGGAAGTCATCTACAGTATCAAATTTCTGTTCAAAAAGTGTCTTGAGTTATTCTTGTATGCTCTCTGTTTATTTGATAGCAAAATGATTGTGTAAATATTAATTAAGAGCTACACAAAATTAAATAAAATCAAAACAATTAAAAAAACGCAATTTAGGAAATACGAATAGAACAAAACAATTAAAAAGTTTTTATATTTTTATTAAATTTATAATTTTATAATTTTACTTTACTATTTTCCGAAACAACATGGTCCATAAAAAGATCGGATTAAGTTGAGATGGGAAAAAATCTTTTCTTACTTGACAGATGATAAAAAACATCTTATGCTCGTCTTTTTGGGTACACTTGATAAAAATAAAATATGAAAAAACCGAAACTGGACCCGAGTCGAATAAAATCGTTCAACATTTTCGCACTTGCTCATCATCTCTGCTCTTTCTATATGCAAGCGGGCACGCTCGTATAGACGATCATATTGAAGAAATCAATCACTGATAGAGCCAAACTAAGAGTTGTTGTTAATGGATTCTCAAGTTGTTGGGTTCGTGGGACTGGATGAATTGAGCTTGGAAATGGCCGCTTTACTCCTTCGCTCTGGCTATAAAGTTAAAGCTTTTGAGGTAATTTTCAGTCAACTCCATACTCTTTTATTATTATTATTTTTGCTGGGAATGAATTTAGCTTCATATAAGTTGCTGACTTTTGCTTGATCACTTAGTTCTGAAATGTCAAAGTCAGTTACAAGTATCTCAAAGTCAATGCAGATGAAAAATAAGCTATTCGAGTTTGTATCTTTTCTCTTTACCGGAGTTGAAAGTTATGTGTTTGAGTTCTTCATGGTTCGCCGCAGGCTGAGAGATGTTTGGTGAAAGAGTTTTCCAGTGTAGGGGGAGAAATATGTGCCACTCCAATTGAAACCGTGAAAGGTAAATGAATGTTTGGCCCTTGAAGTTTGCACTCTATACCTGCTCTGTGTTTGTGTGTGTGTGTGTTTCTCATAAAATTGGGGTTGGCACAAATTCAAGGCTAAAGAGAAAATGTCGCCACTGCAATGAGGAAAAATTCAAAGCTCTATATCATTATCATGCTTAACTTGGTTAAAGGAATCTGAGCCTTAACTAAAGTGTTATTAGTGTCTTGGAATTTCATATGCAGATGCTGCAGCTGTGGTCGTTCTAGTATCTCATCCGGATCAGATGGATGATTCGATATTTGGTCAGCATGGAGTTGTGAAAGGTCTATATAGATTCATTACTGCAGTTCAGGTGATTGTCAATTTTAGTGATTTAAAACTGAGTTAATTGTATGCAGGTCTACAGAGAGGGGCTATAATAATTTTACGTACGGCTTTCCCATCTTATATAAAGAAGCTGGATAAATATTTCAAAGGTATATTCGGATTTTGATCTTTCAAACATGCGGCACATTATGTAGAAATGGTTTTTTTCTAATATCCAAATTCTATTTGAAATTTCATCTACGATTGCATCCTTATGGAGCCTTTGGATTCTATTTTCTGGTCATCAGCTCATGGTCCTTTTGTTTCCTATTTCTTCCATGATTGTGATTTATTCATGATCTTGCTTATATTGAAAGAAAATAACAGATATTCATGACCCTGATGGTTGTTTTGTTTCTGGAAAACAAGTTAGTGGTAGTAATGTGAAAAACTGGCATGGTTTTCCTGCAGAAAATAGTGTCACGACCTTTTTCGTTGATGCTTATGTCTCGAGGGGAATGTCTCAGGTTTTAGATGGAAAGATCATGGTAATATCATTTTTATAATGTGTATCCATGCCCTACCTTTCTAAGGTGTGGAGAATTTTACTTTTTTTATAGTAAAATATGAGGGAGGTCCTAAATGATCTCCTGTGGCCAGATAACTTCGTCAGGAAGGTCCGATACCATGATAAAGGCAAGCCCCATTCTCTCAGGTAATCTTATATATCAACCATGATTAATCTATTACACCTTATGGCTTAGATTTTTCATCTGCAGATATTCTTATTTGAAGTTTTATGTTTCTTTGTCTAGCGATGTGTGAGAAGCTTTACATTTTTGAAAGTGAAATTGGCACTGGCAGGTGTGGTTTGTTCTTGATCTTCCAAGCTTCACCTAATAGTTAGATAATTGGTATTTAGTTGTGTTCTTTTGTTCCCTTAAACTTTATCCAATCATCTTAGAACTTGGAAAGTTTGAAAGAGGAAACTTTACATGGTTGACTTTAGTTATACTGTATTGAACCTTGTGCATGTTAGTTTTTGATTTTGAAAGATCCGTATAATCTCCTATCCACTTTTAACTTTTTGGTTTTATTTTATGAATCACAGTAAAGTTAAAATGGTCAGTGAGCTGCTTGAGGGTATACATTTTGTTGCCTCAATGGAGGCTATTTCTCTTGGTGCAAAGGCTGGAATTAATCCGTGGATAGTCTATGACATCATTTCTAACGCTGCTGGAAATTCTTGGTGAGTGCATTTTTGCTACTAATAAAATCTGTTATTTGATATTGTTTCCTGTAACAATTATGTATTGCATTGCTATATTTTTATCTATACTTGCATGAAGAAAATTAATGTTTTCTCTACAGAGAATATGTTAACCCTCCTATGTCTTTACATGTTTGTCTTCTTAATTGAAGCATATTTCAGAACTAGTCCGAACCTTGATTTCAGTAGGCTTTTGAATTTGGTTAAGAAGATTAGGAAAAGATCTCTACATTCCAGTGAACCATGGCACTCGTACAAAAGATTGGATGCAAAACTATTTGTACATTTTTAAGAAATTCCCTTTTACTTATATATATATATATATATATATATAATCATTGTTCCCATTCCATAGGGATAAACACCATTATTCCCTCATACCTTCATAGTTAGTAAAGGAGTTTTCCCTATTTATGAGATTGTAGCCCAAGCAGAAATAAATACATTGCATGAATTCCTTGGAAAGGGAAGTGGTTTTGGACTTGGATCTATATCCTTGGAGGAGAAATAAGGTTTTTATTGAAGCTATGCCTTGGTTATTGTGGCCACATAAGATGTTAATAATTGGTTCCTTCTATCTAATCGATCCTTTTTGTTAGGGGATTTGGTCAAGTGTTAGTTACACAATAACAAGTAAACTCTAAACTTTTAAGTTATGTCAAGTGTATTATTTCTGATTAATATTCCTTTTGTCAGTGCTATAGTTCATTTTCTCATTTAGGTCAGTCTATTCTGTAACTCTATGCAATGTGCTCTATTGGTACCTTTTTATCCTGTTTTCTTGCTTTTTTACTGGGTGATGAGTTCTGCTAAATGTAGGGTGTTCAATAATCATGTACCCCAGTTGTTGAGAGGAGAAAGCAAGCCTCAGTCACTTTGTACTTTGGTACAAAATTTGGTATGATAGAACTACCATGATTCATTTTAAGTTGTGGCATATGTTACCTTTAGATGTACACTTTTCTACATGTGGATAGTGTGGGTGCTGTTTCCCTTCTATCTATATCTCATTGTTATCTAGGATATTGTTCCCTTATTGCTTTGTAGTGCACTTATGAAAAGGGCTAACCATTGAAATTATGTGTCTCATAGAACACAATTCGGCAATAAAAATATGTTAATTTGGTGTTTGGATTTTTGGAAGCTTCTATTATGAATATTGGACATATTGGATCCACTTTAGGTTCATATATAACCTGAAACATTCCAGGAATTCTGATGTTTGTTTGTGGTAGGAGTCATGCATTGATATGATAATTATCATATGTATAGTCCATCTCCTGAAGAAGTTTTGTTTTGAAATGGATAATTATAATGTAAAAGAAAAATTAATATCTGTCAAGATGAGTAAAATTTTTAGATACACTTTCCAATCAAGTACTTATAGTTTTGATAACATTTCATGTAGTTTCACAATCCTGATGAGTTTGAATTTGTTAGATAGGTAGAACTATATGAAGTAACTACAAATTTTTAACACTTAGTTGATATTGCTTGAGACTAATGATGTATTTTAAATTAGGGAGTTGTTTTGGATGAAGCAAAATCACTTTCATTTCCTCTTCCGCTTCTTGCCGTTGCTCATCAACAACTTATTCTTGGTAAATATTTCATCCGGTGTGTTGATAATTTGTGAAAATAAAATACCAGGTTCTTGCTCGGTGAATCTTTTCCTTTTACAGGTTCTTCATATGGTCATGTAGATGATACCGAAGTCCCATTGATTAAGGTTGTTGCTGTTTCTGGACAAAATTGATTTCCCTCTATTTCTTAATTTTTTTTTGTTTTTGTTTACAAGGTTACTGAAATTTCTTTCTAGGTTTTGGAAAGAGTAGTAGGGGTGAATATTCAGGAAGTGGTCAGTGCAGAACCTTACAACCCTGAGCAACTAGCATGCCAAATTACAACCAAATCTGTCACCGTTAAGCGAATTGGTTTTGTAGGCCTTGGAGCAATGGGATTTGGCATGGCCACTCACCTATTAAATTCAAACTACTCTGTTATTGGCTATGATGTAATTTCTCAGTTGTCTTTGATTCTTTTTTATGCTTGTATCAATATAAATTTTGAGTGCAGGAAAGGGGTTTTATAGTTTTTAATTGTGTGCTTGTATCCTTTGCATCATTTTTCCAAACGTTCATCTTTTATTCGTAGCACTACTTAAAAGAAATTTGAATATGAAAGAATCAGGTTTTTTTTTTTACTATATCTGGCAGCTGGTAAGTTGAAGCAAAAGGACCATGGAATTTTTTCTTGTTTGGCCAAATAGATGTATGCTTTTGAAACTGAAGTTGATTTATTTAAACTTTGCTAGCAATATCTTTTATAATAATTCAAACTGGACTTTTAACTGTTTTTATAAACTAGTTGTTTTGTTATAAATGAGAAATGATGTTATGCTACTTGAAAGTAAGGCTTGAGAAACTTGAATTTAACTTACCTTTTTATTGATCATAAGGTTCAATCATTAAATTGTATTTGGTTACTTAGTTTGTCCTTTGTTTGTTGGATATGTTGTTCTTTGTTTGCTGGATATGTTATTCTTTGTTTGCTGGATATGTTATTATTATAACTAAGTGTTCTTTGGAGAGGACAAGGTGAGGTTTGTCATAAATATTTATCAAAGATAGATATGCTCATGCTAACTTTCGGTAAATATGAAAGATGTTGCACTATTTGATGGCAGGTGTATAAACCAACATTAACTAAATTTGCTAATATTGGCGGCTTGGTTTGCAACTCTCCAGCGGAAGCATCAAAAGGTAACATAGTATGTGTTTTATTAGTCTTTAGTATGAGTTGATTGAAAAATCATATTATAATCATATGATTTGTCCAATTACTATATCTCTTCTCTGTAAATGTTTCTCAATTTGTAGCTAGTTTATAACTTTTAGCCATACATATGAATTTGACTATTTGTATATAAGAATATTATAATGTGATGTTAATGGGGTACACAAGGTGTTGCGTAACCTATATTCTCATCTCATTAATATTTTCTAAACCCAACTTTTTTTTTGTTTCATTGAGGAGAAAGAAGCAATTGTTATTGATGGAAATGACATAATTTGAAGGATAAATTTTATTCATATCTAACTAATACACATACATTAGCTTTATACACACTAACCTTAGTACAACATAGGAAATAAATTTGTAAAGATTTGTTAGATCCCATGATTTATGGGATACTCTTTCCTAATTTTATGGACATAATTAGTACTAGATTTTATGGACATAATCCCCCAAAATCTAGACATAATTATACAGATTACATTTTCCCGCAGTCCCCCTCAAGTTGGTGAATAAGCATTGGCCATTCCCAGCTTGGAAACAATGTTTTGAAAGATTGGAGTGGTTAACCCTTTGGTAAGTATGTCTACAAGTTGATTATGTGTAGATAAGTAAGGTGTGCATATAAACCCACTCTCCAACTTCTCCTTGATAAAGTGTCTATCAACTTCGATGTGTTTTGTTCTATCATGTTGTAATGAGTTGTGAGCTATACTGATGGTAGGCTTGTTATCATAGTATAGTCTCATTGGCCCATCCCACTTGATCTACAAATCTTCTAGAATAAACTTCAACCAAAGCGGTTCACAAATACCTTGAGCCATTGGTCGGAATCCAGCCTTTGCGATGTATCGTGCTACCATATTTTGTTTCTTACTTTTCCATGTCATAAGGCTTCCACCAAGAAAGGTGCAATATCCAGTGTTAGAACTTCTATCAACAATTGACCTAGCATAATCAACATCCTTGTATACTTCAAGTGCTAGACCTCTGTTCCTTTTGAACTTAATACATTTCCCTGGTGTTCCTTTGAGATATTGGAACACTCGGTGAGCTGCTTGCAAATGGACTTCCTTTGGATTATGTATGAATTGGCTAATCACACTAACTACATATGTTATATATGGTCGTGTGAGACAAATAAATGAGTTTTTCTACTAGGTGTTGATATGCTCCCTTATCCATTGTAGTTTCTTCCTTTGCTATTCCAAGTTTAATATTTGAATCTATTAGAATACTTGCTGGTTTGCGTGTTGTTTTTCCTGTTTCCTTGAGAAGATCTGTTATGTATTTTTTGTTGGGAGATAAAAATGCCCTGCTTAGAGTGGGCAACCTCAATGCTGAGAAAATATTTCAACCTCCTTAGTACCTTGATCTCAAATTCTTTAGATAGACGTTGACTTAAGATCTCTTTCTATCGCTTGTCACAATTATATCATCAACATACACCAAGAGAATTGTGACTCCCCCTCTAGATGAGTGTTTAATGAACCATGTGTGATCTCCTTGACTTTGTTTGTATACTATAGTCATCATAACTCTTGCAAATCTTCCAAACCATGCTTGTGGTGATTGTTTGAGCCCATACAAGTCCTTCAATTTACAAATAGTATGAGTAGTCAATGTCTTTCTGTAACCTAGTGGAAGCTCCATATAAGTTTCTTCTTCTAGTTATCTATGCAAAAATGCATTTTTTACATCAAATTGTTGTAATTCCCAACTATAATGAGTTGGAAGAGACAATAAAAGTCTAAAAGTATTCAACGTTGTAGTTGTAGCAAAAGTCTCTAGATGATAAATTCCATAGGTTTGAGTATATCCCTTGGTTAACAACCTTGCCTTGTGTCTTTCTATTGATGCATCTCCTCTATATTTAACTGTGTACACTCATTTACATACACCGGTTTCTTCCCAGTTGGCAAATTCACCAACTCCTAAGTTTTATTTTTCTCTAATCCCTCCATCTTCACATTCATAGTTTGTTTCCATTCTCATTGGACAAAGCCTCAGATAAGGTGGTAGCGATGGTAATGTTGTTCAAACTAATAAGAAAGGCTTTATAGGATGGTAAAAAAATTTTAAAAGACAAAATTTGCAAGAGGATAGAAGCGGCTTTTTCTGCACTCTCTCATTACTTTTCTAATAGCAATAGGAAAATCATAGTTATCATCACTCTCCTGAAATGCATTTTCATTTTGTAATAAAGGGCTAGAAATTGTTACCTCATTCTTAGGATTTGATTGGACTCATGGACTTGCATAGTTTCTGGAGCAACCTTTTTCTTCCTTGCAAACACCTGTCTTTTGCCAAATCTTACATTTTCAAGAGTAGATTTGTTTTTTCTTGAGGATTTTCAATTGCAAGTGCAGGTTCAAGTTCAAGTTCGAGTTATCTCACTTCTTCAACAATAGGTTCATGTTCAGGTAGTGTAGGTTTAGGTATATGTTTAGGAGTAGATATGGGAATATCTAGATGCTCATTTTTCTAGCATGAAAGATGACAAGTCAAGTAAGGATTCTTTATCTTCCATTGTTGAATTCTCCTTCTGAATAGAATGATTTTCGAAGTAAGACTACTGTTCATGAAAAGTGACATCCCTTGAGACATTGAACCTTTTTGATGGAGGGTGGTAGCACTCGTACCCTTTTTGGGTGGATGAATATCTCACAAACATACATTTTATTGGCCTTTGATCTAGTTTCCCTCAGTTTTGACTATGGACATTGAGAAATGATATGTACCCAAATACTCTAGGAATAAGATTGTTAGTAGTTTGTAGTGTGGGAAGAAGATTGAGAGTTTTTCCATGGGACTGTTGAATTGTAAGATCCTAGAAGTCAAATGATTTATGATATTTTTCTTTAAGAACGAATTCCCCCCAAAAAGATTTGGACATATTGTTTTGAAACATAAAGGCTTGGGTTGTTTCAAGGAGATGGTAGTTTTTTCTTTCTACCACTCCATTTTATTGTGGGGTATTGACACAAGAGGACTCGTGGATTATTCCTTTGTTTTGAAAGTATGGAGTTAGGATTTGATTAAAATAGTCCTTGGCATTATCCGACTGACACCTTTTGATGTGGACTCCAAATTGGTTTTAAGCCATGGAATAAAAAATTGTAAGAACAGTATTAACCTTAGATTTGTGTTTGAGAAGAAAAAGCCAAGTGACATAGGTATAATCATCAATGAATGAGACAAACCATCTTGCGCCAGAGACATTAAGAATAGGAGAAGGGCCTTAAATATCACTGTGAATGAGATAAAAAGCAGTACAACTTCTTTTATTACTAATTGGAAATGGTATATGCTTGTGTTTAGCAAATTTTCACACTTCACAATAAAAATATTCAACATCTAAACCTTTAAACAGAGAAGGAAATAGATTTTTAATAATCCTAAAAGATGGATTTCCAAGTCGGCGATGATGAAGCCAAATTTTTTCTTTATTGGAGGAAATAAATTCTGAATAAAAGAATTGAGGTAATCTGCCCTTAAAAATGTTTCATTGACTTAAGGCTTCAAGGTAGTAGAGGCCGTCCCGTTCTTTAGCATGTCCAATCATCTTCCTTGAATCCTTATCCTGAAATACACAATAACTTTGACGAAAAACCACATTGCAATAAGAGGAGGTTGTTTGGTCTCAACAATATGGATAACTCCAAAGAATAATTTAGTGGCATGAAGATTGAGAATTAAGGTTATAACAAAGACAATAAAGGCTTAAGTTTAGTTTATTCTAGGTATCCTTATTAGATAGGAAATATTAGTAAGTTAGATATTTCATCCTAGTTGTTTATGACTTGTTTAAGAATATAAAATTCTTATTAAAATATGATTTAATTTTTTTTGGATTTTAGTTAGGAACCCTTTGGAATGAGGGTTCCAAAAACTTTTCTATAAATATGAGTACTCAATCCTCCAATAATAAGATCCTGAATTTTTTTCTATAAATTTGAGTTTTCAATTAGGTGTGATGCTTTATTCTAAGAGTGATTCTTATCAAACTTAGAGAATTTTGAGCACCAAAAAAATTTATGTTTTTATTAAAAGAATGCTTTCTTATGTATACAGATGAAATCCTACCTAAATAAGGAATATATAGGAGGCGACCTATTAAATAAGGAAGAACTAAAATCAACTCCTTTAATTTAGAGTTGACTACCTAAATAGGGAAATATGTAAAATACATTAACTACATTAACAAATCAGCTAATTAAATCAGCAGCTAAATCTTCTTTTTAAATCAATAGCTAAATCTTTTAAGATACTCCCTCAAATTGACGCTATTAAGTCGACAGGCATCAATTTGCCAATAAGGAAATTATGACGCTAACATGTCATGTATTTGGTGAAGATATTTGCAAGCTGTAAAGTGGTGGAGATATGAGGTAGGGTAATGACGTAATGGTCATAGGCCTCTCGGATGAAGTGGCAGTTAACCTTTGTGTGCTTATGGTAGATAGGGTTGGCAGTAATTTGGATAGCACTAATGTTGTCAGCATGCGTCGAGTTGGTTGAAGTTGCGAAAATAGAGCTTTATGAGAAGACCATGTACCCAAATGATCTTAGAATATGCAAGAGATGTGGCAAGATATTCTGCCTCAGTGCATAACTTGGATACATAATATTTTTTCTTGCATTTCTGAGAGATAAGAACATCACCACGAAATATACAACTTCTAGTAGTAAATTTCTTAGTATCTGGGTAACTAGCTTAATCAGCATCATTGTAGGCTTGTAGTTAAAGTGAAGAACCAGTAGGGAAAAATAGGCTACGATTAGGTGTGTTAAGGATGTATCAAATAACGGTGGATTGCGGGTAGGTGGAGATGTCGAGGAGATTGCTTCAACTTGCTAACAATGTGAACAACATGAGAGATGTTTGATCGAGTAATGATTTGATAATTAAGATTATCAACTAACTTACGATGAAAAGTAGGATCCTTAAGAAGCTCTCCTTTGTTATCTGGATATTTCACATTAACTTCCATTAGGGTTTCAATAGGAGTATTACTTGCGAGTTCGACTAACTTAACTAAATCCTGAATGTACTTGTTCTAATTAAAGAAAATACCTTGAGGTCGATGGTGAACTTCTAAACCTAAGAAGTCGGTGAGCTAGCTAAAGTCTTTCTTGTGAAAGTATATGATAGACCCCCAGTATTCCAACATTATAGGCGTCGAAATGGCCTACGCAAATCAACAAAGACAGGCCCATTGTAGTAAAGAATGTTCGGGTGACGTGGAGGGCGAACAGGCTGTCAAGTTTGTTATGACGCAGGCCAAAAAGTGTGAGGGTGGAGTGCATGATTCTGTTTGGGGGTGGCACAAGTTTGTTACGTGAATCTGTTATCATTTTATCATCATTTGTTACTGTTATATATAGAGAAAACAGAGAATAGGGAGAGGGGGGGATCACTGATTTGTCACCACTAGGTTTTGGGAGATCACAGCTTCTCGAAGTGCTGTAGGAGAAAACCAACTTCTCTAATTGTTGGATATCAATAAAAGAAAGTCTTTTCTCATCCTCTGTTTCCATTTTATTATTTACATTCTCTGTTCTTGAAACCAGGTCTTATCAGTATAGTGCCTCAAATTTTGAAGCTTAGAGATGGCCTTTAAATTAGAACCAATGATAACGATGTCATCCGCATAAACAAGAACAAGTATACCTTTGGATGTCCATTGGATAAATAGAGAGGAGTCATATTGACCGCGAGCAAAAGAAAAACCATGGAGAGTGGATCAAAAGTTTTCAAACTATAAACGTGTTGCCTGCTTTAAGCTATATAAAGAGAATTTTAGTTTTCAAATATCATTAGGATATGTCGGCCTACAATATGAAAGTTTTATGTAAACTTCTTCCTTGAGATCCCTACATAGGAATGCGTTCTTGACATTCATTTGAAGTAAAGTCTATGATTGAGATGCAACAACTACTGGGGTGGTTCGTACAATGGTCATCTTGGCTATCGGTGCGAAGGTCTCTTTGTAATCTAGGCCCTACTCTTGTTTATTCGTAAAAACCACCAACTGAGCCTTGTAACGGTCTGTGTAATAGCTTTTTGTGAACACTATCAGTTGCCTGTTTATAAGATGATGGAATAGCATTAGAAGACAATAAGACTGTCAAGGATAAACGATTCGGGAAACTATACTTATCTGTGGTTTACTACCTCGGGTATTGTGTTTGAGAATGACAAATGCAATTGATGTTACTAGATTAGCAGTAAAGAATTGAGCTTTGAGGAGGTTTGTAGGTGTGGAATTCTAATTTATTGTTTCCTAGTTTATGTGAGTTTTAGCTACTAGGTGATATTTTTTCTATTTTCCCTACATCGATGTGTATGAGTCTACATTAATTTTCCACTAGTATCTAAAACTTCTACATGTCAACCACATCTTTAGCTTTAGCAGAATCAAGTTTAGATTAGCATCAAGAGGAGTTTTAGCAACTTTACAACCTAAGAGACTTTGTTACTGTAAGAAGATCAATATTTCCTTTGGTTCCCAAAGATACCTTCTTTTAATCTAGTGAACTCCTTGACAAGGAAATACTTCAATAATCCTAGATCCTTGATCTTAAAGTTTCCTACCAATTTCTTTTCTAGGTCTGCTAGTTCTTCAATGTCATCACCTGTCAAGAAGATATCATCTACATAGATAATTATGATAGATAACTAACTTTCCTTTTATCACTTGTAGAACATTATGTGATCATCTTGGCTTTAATAATAACTATAACTTTTCACTGCCTTCTCAAAGCATCCAAGCCATGCTTATTGAGTTTGTTTAAGACCATACAAGATTTCCATCTCACCAGATTTACGATTCATTGATTGCATTGTTACTAAGGAAGATGTATATTATTGTTCCCTTAACTGTCAATATATAGGTACAAGTACATATAGGAATACAAGGAGCTATTTTAGGAAACTAATAGCTGCACATAATATTCTAATTGATCTAATTTAGCTAACTTTTGGGAGTCATTAATACTTAGGAAATATCAACCTGGATATTTCCCAACACTCCCTCTCAAGCTGGCTTGTAGATGTCATCCATAGCCAGCTGGGTAACTAGAAAACTAAATTACCCCTTGTGTAACCCTTTTGTAAGAATATTAGCTACCTGTTGTGAGGTTGGTATATAGGGAGCACAAATTAATCTTTTTTCAATCTTCTCCTTGATGAAGTGCTAGTCAACCTTAACATGTTTTGTTCTATCATGAAGGACAGGGTTGTGGGCGATTGAAATTGCAGCCTTGTTATCACAATACACCTTCATAGGAACTGAAATAGGAATTTGCAGTTCCTCCAGTAACCCTTTAATCCACAAAACTCCACAAATTCCATGTGCCATTGATCGGAACTCAGCTTCGACACTGCTTCTTGCAACAACACTTTGTTTTTTACTCCACCAAGTTACCAAGTTACCTCCAACAAATGTGCAATAGCCTCAAATTGATCTTCTATCAATGTCACTTCCTTCCCAATCAGCATCGGTATGAACAACTTGAAGATTGTTCTGTTACGAAACATTAAACCTTGCCCAAGAGTTCCTTTTAGATATCGTAGTATCCAAATGTTCTCAGCCTAGTGAATGCATAAATTGACTCACTAAGCTCACGGCAGATGCAATACTAGGTCTGGTGTGTGACAAATATATTAGTCTCCCAGCCAGCCGCTAGTATTTTTCCTTATCAATGATATTTTTAGGTTGAGTTGGGCTAAGATTCACACCTGTTCAGGTATGCTCTGACACCTTGCAAAAATAGAAACTAAACAGATGTATATTATTATTCCCTTAACTGTCAATACATAGGTAGAAGTATATATAGGAATACAAGGAGTTTTAGGAGTCATTAACACCTAGGAAATATTCAGGTGGATATTTCCCAACAATTTCTATTGGTCTGACAAGAAATTCGAAGTCTAGGATATAGTTAGAACTTGTGAAATTTGTCAGAAGAATAAACTAGAGCACCTACAACCTACTGGTATCTTACAACCTCTTCTAGTTCCTATCCAAGTCTGTTCATGTATCGGTGAAATTCATTGATGACCTCCCTTCTTCACATGGCAAAAACAATGTTACTAATGGTAGTGGGCCATTGTTTCGAGTATGCTCGCTTCCACTATCTCATCCATATACAATAATTTACGTGGCTCTTCTCTTTTTTGATCAAGTTTTCAAATTACATGGCATGTCAGAGTTTATTTTTAGTGATTGGGATGTCACTTTTGCTATCTCATTCTGGATGGAATTATTTCAGTTAAGTGGGTGATATGACGCTTCTCAAGCTACAACCTTATTGATAACTCTCTTTGGCTTCCTAAAACAATAATAAACTTTCTCCTCATTTTTGTGGTTCATTTTTAGTTGCTAAGAAAATGGGACAAGTTGTTTATCACCTCACCTTTCTATTTGTTCGAAGAAATTTTTGGGTCCAAGCAACATAGCACCAACCCTACCAACAGTCTATAAAGGTGTTATCTGGCCTACAACTAAACCGGTATTGGATTATAGAATTTCAGTTGGTACCTAACAAATTGTGGTATGATGAGAAGGTCTCTCACTTATCAAAGCTTCTTAGGAACTAAAAAGCAGAATAATTCTATTCTATATTTACTTGAATAGTTTACAAGAATATATATAGTAGATGTCCCTAATATATATAGTAGATGTCCCTAAAATATATCCTAGAAATTAGGGATAGACACCATCATATAACTCTTTATAGGAAATACGTAAATATACAACTAACTAATAATTTTATCCCACAAAATCCTCTAACTATTTATTTCCTATGCATAATACCGATACTTTCCCTCAAGTTGGTGAATGAATGTTTTTTCATTCCCAACTTTCTAATAAAGTCTTTAATGGTTGTCTTGGACAATCCTTTTGTCAAAACATTAGCTATTTGCTCGTTTGATGAGATGAAGGGTATGCCCATTAAGCCATTGTCCAATTTCTTTTATAAAATGTTTGTGAACTTCCACATGCTTAGTTCTATCATACTGAACCGAATTGTGTGCGATATTGATTGTAGAGTTATTATCATAGTATAATTTTATTGGACCTCCCCATTTAATTTTTAAGTCATCAAGAACTATTTTCAACCAAAGCAACTCATAGATCCCTAAAGCCATGGATTTGAATTTTGATTTTGCACTTGATCGTGCCACAACATTCTATTTTTTGGTCTTCCATGAAACCAGATTTCCTTCCATAAAGACACAATATCTTGTGGTTGATCTTTTGTCCACTAGGGAACTTGTATAATCTGCATTTGTGCAGGCTTCTAGTGTAATCTTTTTCCTATTTTAAATAAAATTTCTCTTCTTAGACTACCTTTTAGATACTGCAAAATTATTTGTACAACTTTGAAGTGTACTAGCTTTTGGGTTATGCATAAATTGTCTAATTGCAAAGGCAATGTCTAGCCTTGTATGTGTTAAGTATACCTTTTATAGGATCCTTTATCTACTGCTTGATCATTTGGTGCATCACTCAATCCGTGATTGAATTCAATTAGAGTAGCTACTGGTTTGCACCCTATTTTTCTTTTTTCTTTCAACAAATCCAACATATTTACGTTGTGAGATGATTATACATTGCCTTGAATGTGCAACCTCAATTCCTAGAAAATATTTCAAAATTCCCAACCCCTTGATATCAAATTCTTGTAATAACTTTTCCTTTAACACTATCATTTCTTCTTTATCATTTCCAATGACTATGATGTCATCCACATACACCAATAATATTGTTACTTCCCTAGTTTTTGAATGTTTGATAAACAGGGTATGGTCTACTCGAATCCTGTCATAGCCTTCGTGAATCTCCCAAACCATGCTCTTGGTGACTGTTTTAGTCCATGAAGAGCTTTTTTTAATTTTCACACCAATCCGTTTTGAGATTCAAATCTAGGTGAAATTTCCTTGTATATTTCTTCTTCTAGTTCTCCATGCAGGAAGGCATTTTTAACATCATATTGTTGTAAGTTCCAGCCATAGTTGGCAACTAGTGACAATAAAATCCTGATAGTATCATCTTTGCTATTGATGCAATTGTTTCCAAGTAATCTATGCCTTAGGTTTGGGTGTAATCTTACCTAGCCTCATACCTTTCAACTGTCCCATCGGATCCATATTTTACTATGAATACCCACTTGCATCATACCAATTTTTTATCCTTAAGCAATTCCACTAGCTCCCAAGCTTTATTTTTTTTGAGTGCATCAATCTCATTTTTTATGACACTTATCCACTTCTCATCTCCTAGTGCCTCGGTCATAAACCTGTACCTGTAGCTGATGGTTTCTCAAGTGTATTCAGTAGGAATCTTAATTTTTCAATGTCTACTTTGTTAAACTCTTGGACCTCGTCTTTAGTTATTTCTATATTATTCATATGTGAGCTCACCATATGTGCTTGTTTCCATCTACCTTTTCTCTTGAGTATTGGTCGCCATTTAGTTTCCCGCACTGCTCCTTGTATGGTGGTGCTTTTTACAGTACGTGCAATAGAGGATGTCTTTATTCAATGACTTGGTTGGAGGAGACTACCTATTGTCTTTTGCAGTTTGTGCAGCATTTACCTCCTTCAAATTTGTGGATTTAGTTACTAGGGCAGATCCTTCTATTGCTGCTAGATGTATTTCTCACTTCCTCAGTTCTAATCATAGCAATGGCCTCATTGAAGGATAGAAGATCATCTCATTCCAAAATTTGGACTCTTATAGCTTCAAAATCTACATCAAGGCATGCAAGGAACTTATAGATTTGATCTTTTTCCTTAAATCGTTTCAACGTTCCACCATCTTCTGCACACTGCATTTTGATACATTGATAATGACCTAATTCCTGCCATAGACTTTGCAAGAGATTTGCATACTTAGTTATTCAGCGAGTCCCTTGTTTAGTTGCTGAAATTCGATTTTTGACCTCATACACTCGAGCAACATCATTAAACTTAAGAGTAAGTTTGTTAAATTGCCTCCTAAATCTCCCTAGCTGTGTTGAGAAACATACAAGTGTCACTTATCTCAGGATTCATTGAGTTCCACGACCATGACATAACCGTGGAATCTTGCTCATCCCATGCGTCAAATCTAGAATCAGTTTGGCTGGTTCAGTCCCCAACAAATGGCTCAACTTGCCTTTTTCCTTTAAGAATGTTCGAACAAGTTGAGACCATTTCAGATAGTTCTTCCCATTTAGGCAGTAGGCTGCTTGAATGTTTGGTAAGTCCCCTGTGTGGGTTACAGCAGTGTTGTCTAATGGAAAGACCCCACTGGTAGCTGTGACTCTTTGGCTAGGTTTCATTAGCTACCTTTCCTTGTAGAAGAACAAAATTTTGGCCAAATTTTCTCCAAAAAGAGCTGATGGCTCTGATACCATGAAAAACATAATAGTTTTATTCTATATTTACTTGAATAGTTTACAAGAATATATCCAGGAGATATCTTTAAAATATATGCTAGAAATTAGGGATATACACAAATTTGTAACTACTTATAGGATATACATAAATTTATAGCTAACTAATAATCTTATCCCATAAAATCCTCTAATTAATTATTTCCTATGCATAATACTGACAGGAATCGGTTTCAACTATTCTAAAACGCCATCCTTTTTTTGCACTTGAAGTCAACAAGTTAATAGCAACAAATGGTCCAGCTGGGCAAAGAGGAATCTATTCAGTTAGTCCCTTCTGACACAGTTTGCAAGAGATTCGCTCATAAAAAAAAGGAAGATGGAAGAGTAGATAATTTTTTTAATTTTGAATTTGAATAAATAACAACTGTTTCTATTTCTATTTTTTAGCTAAGATTTTATAGCCTTTTTTTAGGAAGTTTTTACGGAGTTTTTTTGGAGCTATCAAAAGAAGTCTATTTAATCTTTTAAAAAATGGGAATAAAGTAAAAAGTATTTTACTTTCTTAATTCCTTTCTTTAAGAGATTGAAGAGTTCTCTCCAATGAACCTTGCTTCCTAACCTACCAACATAGGTCATAAAGGAAGAAAATCCCTAAAAGACATCCAATTTGATATTATTTTGTAAGGTCCCATAACTAGAAACCAATTTAGGGCCTATAACACCAAGAGACGAAGAAAACCTTAGGGGAGCAAAAGGGGGTAGGAGAAAACCAAAGAAGAAACTAGAGGAGAAACCCTGGAAGATGACAAAGATGTAGTGGGATAACAAAGAAAGTGGGAGGGAAACAAAGGGTCAACAAGAAGGATCTAGAGGGGCCTGTGGCAGAGCCACGTGTACAGACAAATCTGAATACATGCATGGACCAAACACAGAGAATGTAGAGAAGAGAACAAGAAAACAAGAGCTACAGGAAGACTTTAGAGATTCAAAACCTAAAGAAACAACTAATAGAACTTGGAAAAGGAGAGGGTTAGGGTAGGAAGAGGAAGAAGATGAATTCTCTCTCTATTCTTTTGATATTTGATATATTGTTCATTCCTTAATGTTCCCATGTTGGATTGGTCTCTTTACATATATTTTTGACTGTTTCCAAATTGTATTGGTGCTTGTGATCTATTACCAACCCTTTTTTTGTGTCTTTTTTCAGATATTGACGTGCTTATAGTCATGGTAACAAATGAACATCAAGCTGAGAGCATTCTTTATGGTGATCTAGGAGCAGTTGCAGGTACCATATATATAACCATACTCACAGTGGTTGAAGTACTGACTTCTTTGTCTTTTGTACAGCTCTTCCACCAGGAGCATCTATTATTCTTTGCTCCACTGTATCTCCTGCATTTGTGAGCCAACTTGACCAGCGCTTGCGAAGTATGTACCTCTGCATGGTTATCTCGTTTATGGCATGCGAACTCCATTTCAAATGTTTGATTGTCTAAGGTCTTCACTATCAATTTGTAGTTGCATTTTCAAAGAAAATGTTGTTCTTTTTGTTCTTGGATTTACTAGCTTAAAAAGTTTATATTCAAAATCTCCTGCCATGAAAAGAGTCTGGATATAGAGTGTGGAAAAAGTGCTCAAGGAGCTCATCAACTTGATGTCAGCTAAATAATGGGATGGTTGTGATATACATCAAAATACTCAAACCCAAAATTGTAGAAATCCTTTGCCACTTCAAGAAGGTTGTTGGAAGCTAAGGAAGAATATTTATCTTTTTATTATGGAGCTACATATCTTCTCTTCCTAAAGCCAAAATGTGACAACTGGACAACTTGTCGAGTTTGTTGATGTGAAATAAAGATCTTAGATGATAGGTTTATGTGAAATCTTTTCAAGATGCAAGGAAAATAAAGATTGGTGTTTTGAGGTTCATTATTAACTAGAAAAGATCATAAATAATTAGAAAACCTTGTTTTCCAATTTTTCAAACTTATACAATGGGACTTTCCACCACCTTTTGCTCCTTAGTCTTCTTTGTTACTATTTTCACTCCAGAAGAAATGCTATAACCCTAAATTAACCTTCATTTCATTCAATAACAGCCATAAAATGTCACCGGAACTTGTAAATCGTAACCTTCTTCAACTACTCTATGTATAAGTACATCAAAATGGGAGATATAGCTTCCTCATTTACTTGTCTATGGTTTCACTTGAACTGATTAATCACATTATAACAAATGTAATATCATGAGTTGTTGTAAAGTAAAGGTTTGCTGTTAAACTCCATTCTTAGGTAGATTATCGATAAGTTTTGCTTCAAGGAGTCTTATTTTTTCAAACAGCACCGCACCTTGTAATCTTCTGGAGAACAAAAAGCTTTCCTTCTATTTTGTAACTTTGACAAGCAAAAAGTACCTCATCTTAGATATTTTTTGGCTTTTAAATCAACCTCAGTTGTTGAATCAAGAGGAAAAGAAAATTAACCAAGCGCTTGCTACATTGGTAATAGGTAGTGGATGGTTCACCTCTTGAATGCACGTGATGAGTAGAATGTGGTATTTCAAACAGGATGGATGCCTTTTTGGCATCATCTAGTTTAGAATGTTTCACATATTTCTTTTATCCTTTGCTTGACACATCATTTCCTGATATCTTCATGATCAACCTACAAATGTTTAGATGAAGGCAAGGGTTTGAAATTGGTGGATGCTCCTGTCTCTGGTGGTGTTAAAAGGGCTGCTGATGGAACATTAACGGTCTGAAACAATGCCTTGAATATCATAGATCATTTGTTTCAGGTTTTATTGTTTGTATTCTAACAGTGACTTCTATGCTTTGTATCAGATAATTGCGTCTGGTACCATTGAAGCCCTTACTTCATGTGGTTCAGTGCTTTCTGGTAATGATAAAGCCTTCAAATGTTAATAGTTGCTAGGATGATAAAATATATTTAAAATGATGCTTACACAATGCTCATATATTAACAGCATTAAGTGAAAAGCTCTATGTTATCAGAGGAGGATGTGGAGCTGGAAGGTACATCATTATTTCCTCTCTTGCAAGATGCATGATGATTCACCGACTTATCCATGTTATATGAAAATATTACAGGATCTTCGTAACTAACTTGATCTTTCATTACTGCATTCAATTCTCTTGGGAAATGCAAGCTCTTATTCTGTTCTCCATTTGTTGTTTATAGTGGTGTAAAAATGGTGAATCAATTACTTGCTGGGGTGCATATAGCATCAGCAGCGGAGGCAATGGCTTATGGAGCTCGTTTAGGTCTTAATACAAGGATGTTGTTTGATTTCATTAGAAACAGTGGAGGAACATCCTGGTTTGTTTCAGACTTTCTTTGATTAATTTTAGCTGACAATATTATTTTAGTGATTGATCCAAGAATATATTCTCTATACTGAGGTAGTTATATTTGGTTTGGTGAATTGATTTCTCATCAATAGTAAGCCAAAGTACAGTTTAAGATGATAGTGGAACATCTAAAGTTTGCAAATTGTTAGTTGCTTTAGGGACCTCATAAAGTGTTGCTACAATCTACATTTGCATTCTTGTTCTTCGTGTGCTAAACTTCACATCATATACTTTACAAAAGCTTCAATGTTTATGCTGTTTCAGTTGGAAACGTGATTGTCAAAGGAAGATCTTTGAATTAAATTCATGAAAAAAGTGCAAGAATCATGACAATGGAATAAAAATTGTAGGAAATCTGTGCTCTTGTATGATGTGGCATTGCATAACATGTCGCACCGAGTTTTCAAAAGATGGTTTATTTGATTTAACTTTGTGTTTCTGAGTTCAAGCATGTGGTTGGTGATGAAAAGAAGTATTTGTTTGGTAGGAATTTGTAGAATTTTTTAATTCAAGACAATGCCACGTATCAGGCAATTAAAATTTCTTGAAAGATACGTTTAATCATCTGAATGAAAATTATGGTTTGTTTCTAGTCTAGTTTGAGGCATCTGTTATTGATAATTTATCTTAGAAATAAAGTTTCCAAGACTCATTTTTCATAAGGGTTTGATGACAATAGTTCTTAAAGTTAAAATTTAATAAGACAAATGTTGTTTCTGTTGCAGGATGTTTGAGAATCGTGTTCCACACATGCTAGACAATGATTACACCCCATATTCTGCACTTGATATTTTCGTCAAAGATCTGGTCTGATGATACTTCACTCACGTCTTGTTTTTACACTAGTGTCATTAATGATTTAAACTCTCTTAAGATTGTTCATACCATTTGTAGGGCATTGTTTCTCATGAATGTTCATTGCGTAAAGTTCCACTTTATGTCTCAACAGTCGCACACCAATTGTTCTTGGCAGGTTTAGTACTCCTATTTGGTCATGCTTTCTCCTCTTGGTCCTATAATTTTTTGGGTTCTACTTTTCTCTTCTTCATACCAACTCTAACTACTTGTTGATCGAAGAGTGTGATAAGCCCATAATTACATATCAGAGGAAGAAGAAGTCGCATGTGTCAAGCATCTAATTTTATCTTATCTACCAGCACCTGATTTTATCTTCTTATCTGCATAATTTGTTTTCAATTTATTATGTCATTTGTTTCATGTGTTCCTATTAAGTAGGGGCTTAGTGAGTAGTGGCTTGCTACTGATTATTTTTAATAAATCTAGTTCTATTACTCCTTATTCTCAGAGCCTGTTATCTAGTTTTTAGGGAGTCATGGGTTAATCCTATCCTATAAATAGCTATGGGCAGTATGTAGTACTCATCGAAAATCAATTCAAGTATTTCATTCTTGGAGATTCTCCTTTGGCTATTAATTCTTCTTCGAGTGAGACGCTTGCTCTTAGAAAATTACTAGAATTTTCCTATTATTGACCTTTTACTTTCAGCCCTCTTTCAATTTGGCATCAGAGCAAGTTGACAAGATGGTTTCTACATGTTCTTCCAATATGCCTGATCCACTAAACCCATATTCTTCCACTGTGCCTAATCCACAACACCCAAATCTAGCCTTGCCTGAAGCTGTTATTCAGCAACTCTTTGACTTGGCTGCTCAGTTTGGCACCCTCAACATTGACATGGTTGTTCTCAAGGCTTCTTCCAGCAGCAACCCCCAACTTGAACGTAATCATAGTAACCGAGAGAAAGGCAAAACAGTAGTTCGAAGTTCAAATGATGAAGATGAATATGACCTGCCTTGGTGGCTCAAAAATCCATCAAATGATGAAGATGAATTTAACCTGCCTTGGTGGCTCAAAAATCCATCAAAGCGTCCAATCACGAAAATCGAATTTCCCAAATTTGAAGGAGGTGATCCGAGAGGGTGGATTCTAAAAGTTGAAAAGTACTTTCGCTACTACCAGACACCAGATGAGATGAAGGTGGATATTGCTGCCATGTATTTGGAGGGTGATGCGTTCGACCTATTTGCATGGGTTAAACTGAGCGAACTCTTCTCTATTGGGAGGAACTCACTAAGGTGTTACAAGAGCATTATGGTCTAGCAGAATTTCAAAACTCAGATGAGTATCTTTGTGGCATCAAGCAAACGGGAATGGTACAAGAGTATAGATAGGACTTTGCTAAGAGATTAGCTAGGGTTAAGAATTGACCTGAACATTGTCTCTTAGGCATTTTCTTGAATGGCTTGAAGGAGCAGTTAAAGGCAGACGTGCGAATACAAAAGCCGCGAACAATTTACAAAGCGATGAGTTTAGCTATCAAATATGAGGCTAAAAATCATATTGGGCATGAGCTTAAACCTAGTGGGTCAAGCAACCCGACCCAACCTGCCATCAATACTAATTGAGTCGCATGTGATTCATGTTTTTTAGGGGGGAGAAACCAACCACAAAATTTGAAAACTAGCTTATGGGATACAGAGAAACAGAGGAGGCAAGATAAGGATTTATGTTATTGGTGCAACGAGAAGTTTCAGCCTGGTCACCGCTACAAGTCTTGGTCACCGCTACATCATGGAAATAACCGAGGAAGAGGAGCCCATAAACCAGATTGAATCTGATGCAGAAGACGAAACCGATTTAGAGATGCATGCTGAAATTTCTTTCCATGCGTTTTTGGGCCAAACATTGGGCACGACTATGAAGTTGAAGGGAACACTTGAATAGAGGGACCTTTTAATTCTAGTTGACAGTGGCTCCACTCATAATTTTATCTGAGTCTCTTATCTCTAAATTACAGCTACCCACTCAATCGATACCCCTTTTGGTGTTCAGATTGGTAATGAGAGTCCCATCCATTGCAACAAGATTTGTAGGCAGCTGCACATCCAGGTACAAGATTTAAAGATTATTGGTGACTTATATCCTTTGCCATTGCTGGATCAAATATGGTTTTGGGTATTCAGTAGCTAGCTTCTTTGAATACAGTGCAAGCTAATTGGCAACAAATGTTTATGATTTTTTGGGTTAATGAAAAGAGGTATAAACTCCAAGGAGTTGCTCGTGACTCTTCATCTTCGGCAGAATTTAAAAGTTTAGCTAAACAAGATGAGTCCAGAGATGCCTTAGCTAGCTCACTCACTGATGTACAAAGCCTCTTACCGGTATTTTCAGATTTATTTGCAGAGCCTACATCACTCCCCCCGTGTGCTCTCACTCCCATGCTATTGTGCTTCATCCCAATGCACAGCCTCCCAACATTCGACCTTATAGGTACCCTTATTATCAAAAGGATGAGATTGAGAAACAAGTGGCTGACTTGCTATCCAAAGGCTTTATAAGGCCAAGTTCGAGTCCGTTTGCAAGTCCGGTGCTCTTAGTAAAGAAAAAAGATGGTTCATGGCGGATGTGCATTGACTACAGGGAGCTCAATCACATTATAGTGCCTAATAAGTATCCTATACCTAATGTAGATGAGTTACTGATGAGCTGAATGGTGCCGTTTATTTTTCAAAGATTGATCTCCGCTTTGGTTATCATCAAATTCGAGTGCAACCAGCAGATGTTCACAAAACAACCTTCCGAACTCATTCTGGTCGTTATGGATTTATTGTGATACCCTTTGGCCTCACTAATGCACCCTCGACCTTTCAAGGGATAATGAATGACCTTTTTCATCCTTATTTAAGGCATTTTGTTTTAGTTTTCTTTGATGATATCTTGTCTATCGTCCCTCTCTTCATCTTCATAAATTTCACTTAAAGTTAGTTTTTAAATTACTACCCATTTATACATTTTTTGCAAGTGCAAAAAAATGTTTATTTGCTCTCCAGCAATTGGATTTTTTGGGACATATAGTATCTAATGAAGGAGTGAGTGTTGATCATGAGAAAATTGATGCTATGAAACAATGGCCCTCTCCCACAACTATTAAGGAGCTCCGAGGATTTCATGGTCTCACAGGGTACTATAGGAGATTTGTGCAGAATTATGGTGTTATTGCCAAGCCACTCACTGATCTCACTAAGAAAGATACCTGTTGTTGGAATGATTGTACTGAAGTTGCCTTTCAGAAGCTCAAGGAAGCACTAACGACTGTACCAGTTCTAAAGTTACCCAAATTTTCTTGATCCTTTGCTATTGAATGCGATGCGTCTATGGAAGGAGTTGGTGCTGTATTGATGCAACAGAATCATCCTATAGCTTATTTCAGCAAAGGATTGCCAATTGCAACCGATACAAGTCAGCCTATGAACAAGAATTGTTGGCTTTGGTTCTTGTTGTTCAAAAGTGGAAACATTACTTACTTGGCAGGCATTTTTATGTTACAACTGATCACAATAGTCTTAAACACTTGCTTGAGCAGCGGATTTCTACAAACTCTCAGCAGCGGCTTATTCTAAAATTGCTACCTTTTGATTTCACTATATTATGCAAGGCTAGGAAGGACAATATTGTAGCTGATGCACTCTCTCGGAAACCATAAGAAGTTGAATTTTTTAATTTAATTATGACCGTGCCTCTGGATTATTCGGATTTGCAGGAAGCTTATCTACTGGATAATTACACTTAAGAGCTCATGACTGACCCGCAAAAAGATTCATCTTCACACTTTAATTTTCAGTGGTCAGTCAATAAACTCTTTTATAAAGGCAAGTTGGTTGTTCCTTCTATTTTTCACTTAAGGGCTACTTTGTTAGCCAAGGCACTGGAGACTCCTACTAGTGGTCATGGAGGTTATCCTCAGATCAGTTCTATTGGCCTCACATGAAGAGGGATGTCAAACTTCATGTTCAACAATGTTTGATTTGCCAACAGAACAAGTATGAAACCCTCGCACCCGCAGGTTTGTTGCATCCTCTGCCTATTCCGGAGGGGATTTGGGAAGATATCTCAATGGATTTCGTGGTTGGCTCACCCAAGTCTAATGGGGTTGACACTATCCTAGTAGTGGTTGACCGCTTGAGTAGGTATGGCCATTTTTTACTTCTCTCCCGTCTATTTACAGCAAAAACAGTGGCTGCACTTTCTGGCGGGAATTATTTCGCCTTAGCCAAACCAAGTTGAGAATGAACACTTCCTATTATCCTCAAACGGATGGTCAAACGGAAGTGGTTAACATGTGTTTGGAAGCTTACCTACGATGCTTTGCACATGAACAACCAAAGAAATGGAATTCTTTTTTATACTGGGCAGTATATTCATACAACACTAGTTTTCATGTTTCCACTAGTACAGCACCTTTCAAGATTGTCTATGGTAGGGATCCTCCACCTCTGCATCCTTTCATGACGAAACATCAAATGCTGAACTGGAAGACTAGCTGTTGCTTCGAGATGCTATGCTGAAACTTTTGAAAGAAAATCTCACTAAAGTGCAGTCTCGCGTAAAGGCTCAACAAGACAAGCACCAACGAGAGCTTTCCTTTGACATTTGAGATTATGTATGGCTGTGAATCCAACCTTTCAGACAAAAATCACTCTCCAAGCGACATTTTGACAAGCTTTTTCCTAGGTACTTTGGGCCGTACAAGGTCCTGAAGAAGATCAGTACTGTGGCCTATGAGTTGGAGCTACCAGATGCAAAAAATCCATGCCATTTTCCATGTTTCATTGTTGCGACCTGCATATTGGATTTCGCCCCCAACTTCACCAGCTCCTCTCCCAATTTCAAATGACTGGGAACTCTTAGGACAGCCTGCTCGTGTACTAGAACACAGCTGGACTGCTGGCCAGATTTTGGAATTACTTGTTGTTTGGAAAGGACGTCCACTTGAAGAGTTAACTTGGGAAGATTATGATCCTATTGCTGAGCAATGTCCTCATTTTCACCTTGACGACAAGGTGTCTTTCCAAGAAGGGAGAAACGATAAGCCCATAATTACATATCAGGGGAAGAAGAGGTCATATGTGTCAAGCATCTGATTTTATCTTTTCTACCAGCACCTGATTTTATCTTCTTATCTGCAGAATTTGTTTTCAATTTATTACGTCATTTGTTTCATTGTTCCTATTAAGTAGGGGCTTAGTGAGTAGTGATTTGTTACTGATTATTTTTAATAAATCTAGATCTGTTACTCCTGTATCTCGGAGTCTGTTAACTAGTTTTTAGGGAGTCATTGGTTTATCCTACCCTATAAATAGCTATGGGCAGTATGTAGTACTTATTGAAAATCAATTCAAGTATTTCATTATTGGAGATTCTCCCTTGACTATTAATTCTTCTTCGAGTGAGATCCTTGCTCTTAGAAAATTATTAGATTTTTCCTATTATTGACCTTTTACTTCC
>JANQBM010000007.1:10992780-11010943 GCA_025594535.1 Erythroxylum domingense
TAGAGAGGTAAATGCAGGACCTACAGATCACCACTTCCTCTCCCACCAAAGTCTTCAGTGATAGTAAATCAGCCATTCAACATGATCGAACAAAACATGTTAGAATTGGCAGGAGCTTTATCAAATGTGACAGAAGAAGGGGGCATTGATCTACGCTATGTCCCTACTGAAGCACAGGAAGCCAATATCATCACAAAGATCATGCCTACGCCTAGATTTGAGACAATTCTAAGCAAGTTGGGAATGATAAATATCTATTCCTCAACTTGAGGGGGAGTGTTGGATTATTATTTCAGATAAGTTTAGTTAGATTAGGAGATTATCTTCTAGGAGATAAGTTTATCTTCTAGTAGATAAGATAAGATATACTATAGATTGGATAAGTTAGCATATACGAAAAATCTAGTAGTTTAGTAGTATTAGAATAGGTTATACTCAGTGTATAAATTACATATAATCAGAGAAATAAAGTGGTTTTTTGTCTTCTGATATTTTCTATACCCTCTTGTTTCAAGTATCAACTCTAATTATCTTTTTGTAGAACATGTATAAACAACTTTTGTAGCTAGGAAAAAAATTGTCTTTATTAACCAAATAACTTGATTATTTTATTTGTTTTATAGCTCCTTCTGAGAGTTTGCAGATTAATTCCAAGGTGAGTTCTGCATTGGTGGAAATCATAAGGCGGATATCTACAAGACCTCGATACATTCTAGCAAAGGTAGGTAATTTGCTTAAAATAGCAATTTTTAAATACCAATGAGCTGCTTGGTTATACTATTCTACTATTCTTTGCCCTTTTTCGTAGAGTGAACTTTTAGTAGCCCAGGATTGTGTCTTTGACATCCTTTTTCCTTCAGATTATTGATTCATTGCTCAAATCTTATCCTTAATACACCATAAAACTGAAATTGTACAAAGCTTTCTGCTAGGAAGGAAATTAGCTTAGTCAAAGATATGAGCGACATATTAGACTTATGCCAGCTATAAATCTGTTGTAAATATGGTATTAGTCAAGTTATATAGACTAGGAAATAATTTACTCCTAAATCTATAAGTTGTATCACCTATGTATAGGTGTTGTATTCTGTTGTAAATTGAAGAGAAGAAATATTTTTTTTTTCTCCTTTCAGTATCTCTCCTATCTATATGGTATCAGAGCAGGTAATCATTCTCTAGCTTCTATAAACACCCTAAAGAAATACTGTCACCCTTAACAATGTCAGAAGTTTTGTCAGACTCCTCTTCCTCTACTGCCTATCCAAAATCCCTTGGAAATTATGTTTCCAACTCTAAATCACACTCTGTACAGGTCACCAATATCAAATTGAATGGTGATAACTTCTTGCGTTGGTCTCAATCTATTAGAATGTACATTTGGGGACGAGAAAAGATTGGATACTTGACAAGAGATAAGGAGGCATCAAAAAAGGAGAAATCCTCATTTGCGGTTTGCAACAAAAAAAACATGGTTATGACATGGCTTGTAAATTTCATGGAGGAAGACATCAGTTCCAACTACATGCGTTATTCTACAGCCAAAGAACTTTGAGATAATGTGAACCGAATGTATTATGATTTGGGAAATCAATCCCAGATATATGAATTGAATAAAACTTGGAGAAATTTGTCAAGGAGAGGACAATGTCACCCTAGGGAAAAATTTGGATTTGTTTAAGATTATGAATGGAAGTCTTCCCAACACTACCAACACTTTAAAAAGATAATAGAAGACCATCACATTTACAAATTTCTTGTTGGATTAAATTTTTTTTTTTTGAAAAATTTGTTGGATTAAATGTTGAGTTTAATGAAGTGAGGGGAAGAATTATAGGCCGAAATCCTCTACCCCTTTATCAGTGAGGTATTTGCTGAAGTTAGAAGTGAAGAAAGTCGTAGGAATGTAATGCTTGGGAAAAAGGGGGTACTTGATATGTCAGAAAATTCATCCCTAATAACCTCTGCTACAAATAAAGCCCAGCAGGGACAATAGTGAAAGAAAACTCAAGTGTGGTGATTATTGCAAAAAACCACACCATGCTTGAGAAACCTGTTGGAAAATCTATGGAAGTCGGCAAATTGGAAAAGTAAAAGATCAAGTGACATAACATTAATGCATTTTCCTCTACAAATGAAGGTGAGACAAGTCCTTTTAGTAAAGAGGAAATCGATCATCTTCTAAAACTGTTGAAGTCCAATTCCTCATCTAGTATTCCTAGTGGCTCTCTTGCTCAAACATTTCGCAACTCTAATGCCTATCTTGTAGTGAAATTTTTTTGATTCAGGGGCCTTTGATCACATGACCTCCTTGTTACATTTGTTTAATACTTATTTACCTTGTCCTTGGAGTGAAAAAGTTAGGATTGCAGATGATAATTTTTCACCTATTGCAGGAAAGATCTAAATAACAATTTAAAAGAATATAGATCTTGAATCTATTCTACATGTTCCCAAATTTGCCTACAATTTATTATCAATTAGCAAAGTCACTAAGAATTCTTATTTTGTATTGTTTTCTTTGATTCTCGTCGTTCAGGACCGAAACTCATAGAGGATGGTTGACAATGCTAAGATGATCGACAACCTTTATTATTATGATGAGAATTTTTTCATTAATAAAATAGTTGAAGGCTTGAGTAGTATTAGTTAAAATTTTGTTTGTGAACAAATTATTCTTTGGAATCATAGATTAGGACATCCAAGTTTTTCCTATTGTAAATACTTCTTTTCAGATTTGTTCAAAAATTTGAAATGCTCTTTGTTTCAATGTGAAAGTTGTGTTTTATCAAAAATTCATCATGCAACTTATCTTATAATACCATATTTTGTATCAAGACCATTTTATTTAATTTCATGGTGATGTGTGGAGACCTCCAAGGTTAGCCGTATATTTGGAAAAAAATGGTTTGTGACTTTTATAGATGATCACATTCGATTGTGTTGGGTCTATTGGATCCAGATTTTTATAAGTTGGTTGAAATCCAATTTCAATATAAAATTAGTCCTTCGTTCCGATAATGGAACTAAGCATTTCAATTAACATTTTGGAATGTTTCTAAAATCAATCTACTTGTCGTGACACTTAACGGAATGGAATTGCAAACAAGAAAAGTAAACACTTAAAGTGGCTTGCGCCATGATGTTTTCTATGCAAGTTCCAATATATCTATGGGAAGAAACTATTTTGATTGCATCATATTTAATTAATAGACTGTCTACTAGTGTTTTAAAGTACGTTGCACCTATTAGTTATTTTAAAAAGGCCTTTCTCGATTGTAGAATTTATTTAGATTTGCCACTTCAAAATTTTTAGGTGCACTGTTTTTGTTTACATATCCAACAAGTTTCATTCTAAACTTGTTTCGAGAGTGGAAATTGTGTTTCATAGGATATGCTTCAAAAAAAATAGGTACAAGTGCTATACTCCAAAAACCAAAAAACCTTTGTAAATGTAGATGTCAAGTTTTTTGAAAACCAGCCCTATTTTTCCAAACAAATATTTTAGGGGGAGTAAAAGAGAGAAGAAAAATTTTGTGGGAAACTTCTAGCCCCACATCTAGGGGTGTAATTTTCTTGAGACTGAAATAGCGAAAAGATGGGCCAAAGGACTGTGTTATAATTGTGATGAATCTTATTCTGTAGAGCACAAATGTAAAAGATTATTTTGGATGAGGTTCTAGATGTGAACAATGAACCGAAGGATGACCTCATGGGGGATCCTGAGATTTCTTTGCATGGCATCAGCGATATATGCAATTCCCCTACCATGCAATTGTTAGTAGAAATTTTAGGAGTTTCAGTGATAGTGGATTCAAATAGCACAGATAACTTTTTGCGTGAAGGATTAATACCAAGTTTGGGATTGGTAGTGTGGGAGAAAGCAGGGCTGCAAGTTTTCGTGGCAAATATGGAACGTTTATCCAGTATGGGTATCTATAAATCAATTCCATTTGAAGTTGTCGACGAAGATTGGCCTTTATTGTATTCCCTTAGAAAGGTTTGATGTGATTCTTGGAGTAAAATGATTGAGCTTTCTTGGTTCGATTTGGTGGGATTTTAGCTCCCTAACTATGATTGTTGACGTAGCCTTGCTGGAAATCATTCATGCTATCTAAGCTGAAGCAATAAATTTTATTTTGGAGCAAAAAACATTAGAAAGAATTTAAGTAATAGAGGGTGCCATAATTATATTTTTAAGTAACTTCAAATTTTAATAATTTCAAAGTCAATGGTGCCAAGGGCTATCCCTTTGTCCCCTTTTAGTTTTAGATTTGTTTTTCTCATGTGGTTGGATCCAAAAGACAAAAAGTTTGGAATTGTTTGGCTTGCTCTTTCATTGTCATAATTAAGTGGAATAGAAATGCCACGTGGAATGTCTAGCCTGCATGGAGTAGCATTAGGCCTACTTATAATATCTTTTCCAAAACACTTTGTTATCTTCCTGGATTTTACAGTCCTAGATTCTTGTGTTTTGGATTACATTAGGAATTTGATTCCATCCAAGGATTTTTATTACACGAATAATAATTTTATATCCACTTAAATGATATGCTTTCTTTCTTTAGGGTGGAATCACGTCATCAGATATTGCTACAAAAGCTCTAGAAGCAAAACGTGCTACAATTGTTGGACAGGCCTTGGCTGGTGTTCCCCTGTGGCAACTAGGTTCTGAAAGTAGGCATCCAGGAGTTCCATACATTGTTTTCCCTGGTAAGTTTTAGCTAGTTCTTTTTATCTCATCTGATGTTTATTTTTCAAGCTGGGTAACTAACGTCGAAATTGGATTTTTCAGGTAATGTTGGTGACACTAAAGCACTGGCAGAAGTGGTGAAATCATGGGCTCTTCCTTCCAGAGTTTCATCGACAAAAGAGCTCCTTCTTGTAAGGATCATGAACATTATTCTCTTTGTAACTAAGGTTTCGAGTTTACTGACTACCTTTTTTTCATTGAAGAATGCTGAGAGTGGTGGATATGCGGTTGGAGCATTTAACATTTATAATATAGAAGGAGCTGAGGCTGTTGTTGCAGCAGCAGAAGAAGAAAATAGCCCTGCTATTTTACAGGTTAGAGTGGGGTGTCTACCCTTAAAAAGTTCAAAATAGTAATTTTGGTAGATGCTCATTGGTGCAAGTATCCAATTGTGGCTTGATTTTACTTGCTTTTTTTGCAGATTCATCCAAGCGCATTGAAATTGGGTGGAGTTCCGTTGGTTGCTGCTTGTGTATGCGCTGCTGATCAGGCCAATGTAAGTGCATAATATTTTATTCCAAACAATAAAAGAATAATACAATTGGGGAAAGAGATAAATAGCTGCATGTTCAGAAATCACAATTTCTGATGCAAAAGAGCTTAAAGTATATAGAAGAAATAAAAGAGAAACATTAGTCAACCACAAGCCTTAATTTAGGAGGATGAAGATTTGAAATTGAGTTGACATCTAAGATAAGTACTGAAATTTAGATCGTGCTAAGATTCCTTATCAGATAGGAAATAGTAGTAATGAGATATGTTATCCTAGTTGTTTAGGACTTATAGAATTTCTATTATAATACGATTTAAATTAGGAATCCTTTTCTACTATAATAAGGGTTTCTAGAAATATATATATATGTGTGTGTGTGTGTGTGTGTGTCTGTTCAGCTTTTCATCCAAAAAATAAACAATCTGAAAATTTTCTACAAACTTAAGTTTTCAACTAGAAGGTATAATGCTTTCTTCTAAGAGTAATTCTTAGACCTTAGGATTGATTCTTATTTTCGTACCTTTCATTGTTTGTGTTCACTACAAAATTTCAGCAACCAAAAATCCTAACTTTTCAACATATTAAACCCTAAAATACTAGGCTAATATTAGCCATATTTCTAAGTTTGTGAGTTTTAGTTACTGGTTAATAATTCTTCTATTTATCCTATATCAATTTGGTATCAAAGCTTTGTTTCACGATGACGACACGTAGTGGAAGGGCATATAAAGGAATATTCAGCAACTAGGAGCGAGAGGAAATACTTATAGGAGTTATAGAAAGATTGGATCTTAAAGACCCTTGATCACAAGGTGTTCCAAGAACTAGTCCAAAAAACAATATTAGACAACAAACTACAATTGATGGTAAGAGTGGAGAAAGTGAAATCCAAGACGAAGAGGCTAACACTAATCAGCAGCTTATGGGTTTAGGAAATTAACGCCTACGAGAGATCCAAGACAAAGAAACCAACTAGTAGCACATGGAGAGCGCATGTGAGCCTTTAGAGGCCACAATAGAGTTGAAACACACAATGAGCTCGATGACATTACTACGAAAGTTTGTGTTGAAGCTCTTGATTTCGTAGGAAAGATGAATCCACACATGTTCTTAGACTGGACAGTAGCAATAGAAGATTTCTTTGACTAGTACCACATGTCAGGAGATTGAAAAGTTTGATTCGCAAAGATGAAGCTAGTTGGACATGTTAAAATCTGGTGGAGATCGGTAGAGAATAGACTTCAAAAAACAAGCCAACTACCAATTGTTGATTGAGAGATGAAGCTAAAGTTATCGAAAACATACTTACCATTTCATTATCAGATGATCTCCAAGATCAACTCACAACTCTTAGACAAAGGATTATGTCTGAAACTGAGTATATGGAAATATTTGATGAACTTTTTATCCGATGTGAAGGGATGGAGTCGGAATGTCAACTTATATTCCATTACAAAAAATGACTTGAGGGGAAAAATTCACTAGTAGCTAATAATGAAAAGGATTTATAGCCTTAAAGATGCATATCACTTGGCTTGAAGAGCGGAACAATACTTGGGATAAGTAGTAACTAAAAAGTTTCAAAGTCAAATGGGAGTTTTGACATGAAGAGAACTACAACCGTGCAAAACTTTAGACCGACATCCAATGCATCAAAATTTGCACCATAAAATAACTATAAAACTTCTCAAGGAGTTGAACTTAAAGGCAAAGCCATAGCTGAGACTAGAATGAAAGGAGGCAGCAATGACAAGAAGTGTTTCTGATGTAATAGGAGGGTCCAATTTGCTTATGAATGTCCTATTAAAGGTTTACGTATGATGGAAGAAGAAGAAGAGGAAGAATCTAATGAATATGTGTGTGAGTACGAAGTTGGAGAGGAGTTGGAAGTAGACTCTAGTGATGAACTAACTAGTCCTACAAATCTTAATTTAGTAAGCTGCATACTTACAACCTGTAAAGTGGAAGAATAAGAAGAATGGCTTCATACTGCTATTTTCTTTACTCAAGCTAGATGTGGGGATAAAGTATGCAAGCTTATCATTGATGGAGGAAGTAGTATGAACGTGATATTGGAGAACATAGTGAAGCGATTGAATTTACTCACAGAGAAACAGCCAAATCTCTACAAAGTTGCTTGAATAGATGATAGTACTATAGGTGCTTGGTTTCTTTGAAATTAGGAATATATGAGGACTCTGTTTGGTGTGATGTCATTCTTATGAAAGGATCTCACATTGTACTTAGGCGTTCGTGGCTTTATCACCAAAATGTGTAGCATTTAGGAAAAGCTAATACCTATTAGTTTATATTTCATGGAAAGAAGATAATTTTGAAGCCTGTGAAGGTAGACAAGGTAGAAAAACAAAGAGGAAGTAACAAGACAGCCATAAATGCCAATAAAAAGCCTCTTAATATCTTTAAGGAGATAGAATTTGAAGTTGTTAGCAAGGAAAAGGAAATTTTGTTTGCAATGGTAGTGATGGAAGTATAAGAAACAACACCTAAAACATCCTTTAACTTACCAAAAGAAGTGGGAGAATTGTTGGCTGTTTTTTCAGACCTTACATAGGATGATTTACTAGGTGAATCACCTCCTTTCAAGATATTTAGCATGCTATTGACTTGGTACTTGGATCTGCTCTGCCAAATCTTCCAGCCTATTGCTTGTATCCTATTGAGAATGAAGAGCTGAAGAGACAAGTAGAGTATTCAACAAAGTCTTGGTCCGTGTGCAGTTCTAGCACTATTGACTCCTAAAAAGGATGATTATTAGGCAATAAATGAGATCACAATAAGATATATATTTCCAATACTTCACCTTGATGACATGTTAGATATGTTGATTGGAGCTACTATCTTTACCAAGATAGAGTTACGAAGTGGGTACCATCAAATTAGAATTAGACCAGGAGATGAATGGAAAACGTCTTTCAAGACTAAAGAGGGACTTTATGAATGGTTGGTGATGCCATTTGGACTCTCTGATGCACCTGGAACTTTTATGAGAGTGATGAATCAAATGTTTCGATCATTTATGGGCAAATTTTTGGTGATATATTGTGATGATATATTAATATATAACAAGACTAAAGAAGACGACCTGTTAAATCTATAACAAGTGTTGAGAGTTTTGAGGCAAGAGAAACTTTATATAAACTTAAAGAAGTGTTCTTTAAAGCCATCCTTGATTGGCCTATTCTAACGGATGGCCTATTCTATAGACGATTTATTTGTAATTTCAGCACCATAATGGCACCCATTATTGATTGTTTGAAGAAAGTACAGTTTGCTTGGTCAAAGGCAGCAACTAAAGCATTTGAAGAAATAAAGAAAACGATGACTGGATCTTCTGTTTTACATCATCCATATTTTTCTAAGTATTTGACGTTGCTTGTGATGCATCTCACGTGGGAATTGCAGGCATACTCAGCTAAGAGGGACACCTGATTGCTTACTTCAGTGAAAAGTTAAATGAAGAGAAACAACGATAATTAACCTTGTCTGAACTTTATATTGTAGTATGTGTTCTTTACAATTGGCATCACTATGTCTCATACAAGGAGTTCATTTTATATTCGGATCATGAATTTCTTAAACACTTCAAGTCCTAGAAGAACTTGAACAAAAGGCATGCCTTATGGAGTGAATTTTTAAAGCAATTTAACTTTGTCATTAAGCATTGGATAGGAGTTAAGAATAAGGCAGCATATACATTTAGTAGGAAGAGTCATTTGCTTAACACTTTAGCAGTAAAAGTTGTGGGGTTTAATAAAATAAAAAGAGAACATGTTTCAGATCTAGATTTGGGAATAATCTATTTAGAAATTGTAGCTGGAAAAAGAGACCAACACTTTCTTTCTGTGATCCACGATCGTTATATTTTCAAAGGAAATCAACTTTGTCTACCTAATACTTCTATAAGAGAGTTTGTGATTTAGGAATTACATGGAGGAGGCGCAACATGACACTTTGAAAGAGATAAAACCATCAAAATGGTTAAAGATCACTTTTATTGACCCTTTTGAAGCAAGTCGTATCTAAGGTTATATGACAATGTCGAACATGTCAATTAACTAAAGGAAAGAAACAAAATTTTGGATTATACACACCACTACCCTTGCCTTACAAACCACAGTAGGACATAAGTATGAATTTTGTCTTGGGAATTCCTAAAACTATCAGAGGTTATGATTCTATTTTTGTGGTGGTGGATAGGTTTTCTAAGATGAGTTATTTCATTCCATGTTCAAAGATGCTATCCATATTGCTAAAATTTTCTTCAAGGAGGTTGTACATCTCCATGGATTACCTTTAACCATCGTCTCTAATCTTGATGCAAAGTTTATGAATTATTTTTAGAACTCTATGGAAAACATTGAACACTAAGCTTCAATTTTCAAGTTCTTTCCATCCCCAAATTGATGGACAAATAGAGGTAGTGAATAGAAGCTTGGGGGACCTGTTAAGATGTTTGGTTGGTAGCAGAATTTGCATATAAGAGTTCTATAAATAAGTCTACTATTAAGAGCCCTTTTGAGATAGTTTCATGAGTCAACCGAGGAAGCCTATTGTTCTAGCTCCTTTATAGCAAACAACATGAGTTATAGTTGAAGTTGAAGGTTTTGCACAACACATGAGGGACATCTTTGATAAGATATGATGAAAGATAATAACCAACAATTTTTCTTATAAAGAACATGCTGATCAACATCTTAGATTAGTAGAATTCAGTGAAGGTGATATGGTAATGATTAGGATTTCTCTAGAGCGTTTTTAAAAAGGAAAATATAAGAAAATTCATTCATGAAATGTTTTACCTTATAAGATCATCAAGAAGATAAGTGTTAATGCTTTTCTTTTAGAATTACCAAGTGACAAGGGAATAATTGCTATCTTAAATATTGCGGACTTAACTATTTATTATACGCAAGATGAGTAGTCTCTTATTGTATAAGAATTCCAGCCACCCCTAATCTTAAAAGAGTAACTAGAAGATGTTATTGATGAACAAATTGTAGCAACAAGAGATGGGGAATATCGATAATTTCTTGTCAAGTGGAAAGGAAGACCAATTTCTGACAGTATTTGAATTCTAGAATTAGAATTTCAAAAGTTAAATCTAGACTTATATGATTAATATTTGTCACACTCTACATCGAGGATGACTTCCAACAAGCAGGGGAGAATTGATGTAAAAGAGCTTAAGTAAGTAGGAGAAATAAAAGGGGAAAAATTTGTCAACCACAACCCTCAATTTGGTAGGATGAGGATTAGAAATTGAGTTGACATCAAAAATAAAAACTGAAATTTAGATTGTGCTAGGATTCCTTATTAGATAGGAAATAATGTAAATTAAATATGTTATTCTACTTTAGATATGTTATCCTAGTTATTTAGGATTTATAGAATTTTTATTATAATAGGATTTGAATTAGGAATCTTTTCCTACTATAATAAGGGTTTTAAGAACTCTCTCTCTCTCTATATATATTTAGCTCTTCATCACAAAAACAAGCAATATGAAATTTTCTACAAATTTGAGTTTTTAATTAGAAAGTGTGATGCTTTCTTCTAAAAGTGATTCTTAATTTCTTACCTTCTATTCTTTGTGTTCATCACAAAATTCTAGTAACCAAAACTCCTAACTTCCAGCATATTAAACCCTAAAATATTGGGCTAACATCAGCCATATTTCAAATTTTGTGAGTTTTAGCTACTAGTTAATAATTCTTTTGTTTGCTGTACATGAATTTCTTTATATTTTTGTCAAGATGTCATATTCTTCTCCCAAAAAATAGAAACCTGAATTTAGTAACATGTTTTCAACCATGTGTGATGAATCAAAACTTGTTCCAATTTGTTTATTTCAAAAGAATGGCTATTTACATAGAAAACTCAAATACAAATGATGACATATTCTTGTGCATCCATTGTCATAGTTACAATAAAACTCTGTGGTCATGGTTTCACATTTAATTTTTTTGTGAAAATTTTTTTTATTCAAAATGGGGAGGAGCGCAGAGGAGCAGGGTAAACCAATTTTTTTATTGATTTTGTTTTCATAAACCAATTTCTTTCTGAGAGCTTGCTATAGATTATTATGAGAGAAGATGATGTTCTATATTAAAAAGAAAACAAAACAAATAACAAAATGTACTTGTTTGGGGGCTTCCTATGATTTGGTGCATCTATGTATCAGTTAGGGACTGTTAGTGAATACATAAAACCAATTAAATTAGCCTCACACAACAACTTAAGCTTTTGTAGTCAAACGGTCGTTTAATATGGTATCAGAACCTCTGTGACTAAATGGTCGTGAGTTCAAATCCTACCACCCGCCTATTATTCAGCAGAAGGTAAAGTGAGCCTGTGCAAGTTTCACTTGAGGGGCTGTGTTAGTGAATATATAAAACCAATTAAATTAGCCTCACACAATAGCTTAAGCTTTTGTGGTGAAACGGTCGTTTAACAGGGACAATAATTAACTAGTATCCATATGTGGCAGGTTCCCATCACTGTTCACTTTGATCATGGCAATTCAAGGCAAGAGTTGATTGAAGCTCTTCACTTGGTAAGTATGGATCTTATAATCTATCAAATGATATGTAATACATTACTGATAGTACGTGAATTTACAAATGTTGAAGTTACCAAGTATAAATCTATATGGGCTGTTAGTTTAATGCCAAATTGCCTTTATCAATCGTTTCAGGGATTTGATTCTGTTATGGTTGACGGCTCACATCTTTCTCTAAGCGATAATATCTCATACACTAAGTTCATATCACACTTGGCCCACTCCAAAAACGTGATGGTGGAGGCTGAACTAGGGAGATTGTCAGGAACTGAAGATGACTTGACCATAGAAGACTATGAAGCAATGCTAACTGACGTTAATCAGGTCGTTATACTACCTGATGCATTTAAAAATATCTAACGTGGATGTAGTTTATATTGATGTAATTGGTATTACTTGATTCTTCAGGCTGAAGAGTTCATTGATGAAACTGGCATAGATGCCTTGGCAGTATGTATTGGCAATGTACATGGGAAGTACCCAGCAAGTGGGCCAAATCTGAGACTTGAATTGCTTGAGGTAAGAGTATACCGATGTTGCTCATGTCAGTATGTTTTGCTTTTTGAAACTAATACATGTCTGACTCAGACCCTTTGAAATTATCTATTTAAATTTTTTCTGGATACAAATACTTACAAACTCTCTCACTCCATGCACTTGCTGGGGCTTGAATCCTGGTAGAATGGACCCCTTTTATTGCACTCATATATAGCACAAGTACTTGCTAGACTCAATTCGATTAGGTTTCTATTACGGTCTAATTGTCCCATGTCGGTAATAAGAGAGGCTAATGTGGAGTTTATAAGCTTACAAGGTCTCCCACCCTTTAAGCTAGCTTTTGGGGTTGACTCTCGTATAAGATCTGTAACAATTAGTATCAGAGTTAACACCACTCTTCCAAGTCCTCGTGCCATGCCTACGGGCGGTGATGCCGGTATTTGGGTGTTCGCCCAGGGCTAGAAAAGGTCTAGCACACAACCAGCCCGCAGGTGCTTGGGTTGCGAAGCGTGGTGGAATTTTACAGTTTAATTGTCCCACATCGGTAATAAGAGAGGCTAATGTGGAGTTTATAGGCTTATGAGCTCTCCCACTCTTTAAGCTAGCTTTTGAGATTGACTCTCTCATAAAACCTGTAACAGTTTCGCATCCCACTAATTTGAAAAGAGTTACCGACTTACGCTACTATTCTAACGTTTGTTGATGCTGTTGATAAATAGTAATTTTAATGATTTTAAAATCTTGCCTGGCTTTAGGATTTAAATGCATTAAGTTCGAAGAAAGGTGTTTACCTGGTGCTGCATGGAGCTTCTGGCTTGCCCAAGGAACTTATCAAGGTAAAGAGAAGAAATGCTGCCTTTTTCATCTAATTTAAGAATTCACCCTAGTTCCGATCTTTGCATTATATATGCATATATAATATGAAGGAGAGCAAAAAGATCACGAACAAGTTGCCACTTAGGATTAGTATCAACACCTCTTTTGTAAGTGGATTTATGTAGTAAGATCGCCATTTAGAGCTTAAATTTTCAAGTAGGCCCTTTAATTTTGAATTTGATTAATTTTAATTCCAAAATTTTAGAATTATTATGGTAAAAATAGTTAAATAAAAAGTGTTAAATTGACCCTTGAAATTAGATATTTCATTTTCACCAAATAAACTGTGAATAATATATTTTAATATTAAATCTAGAGTATAAGTTGATAGTTGTTTCTCAATGAATTAAGAAAGTAGGATAATTTTATACGTAATAATATTGCTAATTAATGATTTTCGATTTCTTAATATAATACTATTTGTTGATCTTTAATTTTTTTTTAAATAATAACTTTAATAGTACTATAAACATTCTAAAGCAATAGTATGTACTACTCAGCTATATAATTGTTAAAGTTTATATAATCTTATAATAATCAAGCAATGAAAATTTATTCAGATAGAGTAATCCAATAAACCTCTTAATTAGCTCTTTTTTTTGTTGTTGAAAATAATGGAATTGTATAAGGGTCCCAATAAGGATGCAAGGAAAGTATGCAATAGCTTAAAGCTTTACAAGTTGGTGAATATCGTATGATGAAGTAAATTACTACATGAGTAGATATATAGGAATCTGCCGAATCAATTGTGTTATGCAGAGCTTTGCAAGTTACAATGCAGTAACTTGAAGCTTTACAAGTTAGCAAGATTACCCACTGACTTCCTATGTCAAAGCTTGAAAGATTGCAAGGAATGATAAAAGTTCTAGCTGTCCCCCAGCTTAAGAAATGTTCTAGTTATCACCAACTTAGGAATCATAATAATGTGTCAATTACTAATACTTCTGCTGCACTTAATTTATAATGAATGAATGAAGATGAATTCTCTAGTTCTACCTTTTCTCTCCTTGAGTGTTTGAGATGAATGATAACTAATGTCTGTTAATAATAAAATATATAATAATAATAATAATAAAATATATAATAATAATAATAATAAAATATTAAAATATATAATAATAAAATATAATCAAAAAAAGAATATATTATATATATATATATAGAGTATCCTGGAGTTTCTTTTCCTCCATATTTCATAAACCAAGCATCCAAAAGTTATTTTGATCGTTAGGTTATCCTCTTTGCTTCTTCCTTGGCTATTACTCTTCTTGGAAATAAAGCTGGAAAAATCTTTCCTATAACAATTCATGGGTGCTTAGTTGATGGATTTGGGAAGGGATTAATGGGTAAGGAATAAAAAGTGAGTGGTTAGTTGATAATTATCATTATAAGGGCAATAGTTTAATATTCCACTTTTGGAAGATTCTCCGTACCCTCTATTTAGTAGAGGAATGAAACTCATTCTTTAATAGTGACCCTTTTTTTAAAAATATTTTTAATACTAATTAATTAATTACATTCTAATTAATTATATTATTTTAATTTAAATATTGTAATTAATTAATTAATTAAAATATTATTATTAATTACATTATAATTAATTAAAATATAATTAATTAGTTAAAATATAACCATTTAATTAAATATAATTCATTCATTAATTAAAATATTGTAATTATAATTAATTACTTACAATATAATTAATTAAAATATTATAATTAATTAATTAATTACATTATAATTAATTAAAAATAAATTTTTATTTCTTAATATTTTTTACAAACCAACTATTATCAATGGTAATGGTAATCATTTCTTTCTCTTAACCAGCCATCATAATTATAATGATAATATCCATTTACATTCCTTATTATATCCATTTCCATTCTTATTATTATTCTCCCGTACGAACCAACCACTCCTTCAAATTGCAAGTCCTTTGTGTTTCATCCAAGAGGTAAGATGAATAGCAACATTGGAAGAACAAGCGAGTAATTGATTCAGGGCCTAGTCTAAAGAGGGATAGCAGTTAGTAATGTTGTGAGCTGTGAAGCATAGTCATGGTGTCGGCTGAGGTCAGGCCCAAGGAAAACATAAACAGGTGCATGCCTAGTCTGTGGTCTGAGCCCATACCTGAGCCTGATTGGGCTTTGAGAACACTTAGAATATACATATATAAAGTCTCCTTATACATGGGTATGTGAGATGTATGGAAGAGAAACAAGCAAAGAGTTTCCAGTTTGCACCTGCAATGGCAGTATAGTGTGCGTTAATATGAAAATATTATTATTCTTCTTCACCATATTCAATAGAAGAAGGATTTGAAACCATGAAATAGGCCAATTAAAATAGGTTCAGTATCAACACTACAATAGAAACAACATTTGGCTACTAAAAAAATCGTCACTAAAAGTTCTAAAATCGTCGCTAATAGTAATTAGTGACGATTTATATTTGTCACCAAATCTCTCAATTTTTGTTGAATTTTGGAGCGATTGAGCCCTAACATTCTAGGCAAGAAGCAACATGAAAGAAGGGCAAGTAGAAAGGAAGACTAGTAACAAGGTGGAGCCTCTCTCTCATCATGCCATTAATTCATATAAATGGCAACTCAAAGGTAAAGGAGAGAAACTAAAACCACAAACCAAAAGGGTCACGACGACAAGAGTCTAAAGAAGCATAGCAAAAGAGAAAGTTTTAAGCAGCGGAAGAAGAAAAGGCTCACCAAAAATGGGATTCAGTAGTAGAGTTAACAGTCGGTAAACAACTGAAAAGGGAGGTAAAACACAAAAGGGAGAACTTGAGGGACTACAAAGCTTAAAGAAGCAAGAAAATACAACAACTAGAGAGAATTTAGGAGAGAAACAATAGAGAAGCATACTTAGAAATGGGGATAGAAATGAGCTGGGCTGGGCCCTCAATCCGATAGTAACCTGAGACACCAGAGCATGAGTCCGAGCCCAATCCCAAGTTATAGCTTGATTGAGCCCCATCAACCCGAAGGTTGGCTCTGCCTGAAAATTTTTATTTTTTATAATTGAAAGTAGAAAACGATGTTTCGAAATGATTTCTTTTTGCCACAAACTAGAATTATTCTAGGTGCAAAAGCACCACTTTTGAAAGTAAATTTTATGTTAATGAAAATCTTATATCTTAAAATCATATTCTGTGCTTTATTAACTAATTTAATATATTAAATAAATAAAGTGAAATATTTCATTCTTAAATACTCTTAATAAAACATCAATAAGAAAATATGTATAGAAGTATGTACAATTAAAGCATGTCATTGATTAGTTGAATTTTAAATTGATTGATATTTAATCCTGTCTTCAATAAGATGTTGGAAAGTTGGTTTTTTAATTCAAAATTATTAATTGCAAACCCAATTACCATAGCTATTTCTAGAAATTACTGCAAATTTGTAATTTAGTAGTTAAAAATGTTATAATGAATATTTAATATTATTAACGTTTTTAAGTACTATTAACATATTTTAGTTTCATGTTTATAAGTTATGTTTGCCTTTTGATTCTCTCAAACTTAAATTCAATAATTATTGATATTAACTATAGTCATTAGGTAATTATTCTTTAAATTTTATGATGTATAAAATTAAATCTTAAGAGTTGTTCTTTATCAAATGTGCCAAATATGAAATTTTGTCCCTCTCTCTTTATATATATATATATATATATAAGCAAGCATTGTAAACGAGTATCAAAAAAAATCACTATATTTTGGTTGACATGTGATTAAATGTGTGTGCATATTACCAGAATACATCACATAATCCACATGAAAAATGTGTATAGACAATTACAAACAACTACTGATACGTTGAAATAATTAGATGGTAGCTGGTGCACATGATATGCTTCTGCATTATGTTTGCGGAATAGAACTTGATTAACATTGTTCTCATCATCTTGACTGCTTTAAGCAGGCTTGTATAGATCGAGGTGTGAGAAAGTTCAATGTGAACACGGAGGTGCGTAAGGCTTACTTGGACTCACTGAGTATCCCCAAGAAGGATTTGGTCCATGTGATAGCTTCTGCAAAAGACGCCATGAAGGCTGTGGTCGCAGAGAAGATGCGTTTATTCGGATCAGCAGGAAAAGCCTAAACCTTGCTTTTTTCCTTCCCTGACCTTGATGAAGAATTTCTAAGCGAGTCCGCGCCTAAAAATTACTGCTAATTCAACCAAAGTATACATTTGAATCATCGTAACACGTTCTTAAGCATTTGCAACTTTTGGGGGCTCATGGGCAAAGAACTTTCTATTTTGTGCGGTTACAAATTTACTTGTCAATGCACGTTTCAGACACGAGAATAGTCGCATAATTTCGAAATAAAATAGAAAATTATTATCTTCCATAACACTTATTATTATTATGGGATCGTAAATCACGTTTTTGAATAGGAAAAAACAAGTTTAATTTCAATTTTGTATGCGCACCCACGCCCTAAGTAATGATATAGTAACTCCGAATGTGAGAGAGCAAAATGTTGGAAATTCGGGTAAGGATTCGATCCCGATCGTAGGGGAATAGTTACGAAATTTTTTTGCAATCTTTGATTTTTCAAAAATTAAGATCTTTTTAATTCTATAAAATGATTAAAACAAATTATAATAAAGCGGAAACTTAATTCGTACCTTATATTGAAGCTTGATCTTAATCTTGTCGTATTTTTCGAATCGTTCCCGAAACTGATCCGTCTTAACCACCGTAGCCTCACAAGTATTCAACCTCTAACGGTATCCACAGAATAGGTTTAGAGAACTCTATAACTCTTATAGAGAGGGTTAAGCATGAAGTACTAGCTCCATAAAGCTTAAGGGGGTGCTTGGTTGATGGGTTTAGGAAGAGGTTAATGGGTAAGGAATAAAAAGTGAGTGGTTGGTTGTTGATTATCATTATAGGGGTAATACTTTGATATCCCACTTTTGGGGAATCCTCCATAC
>JANQBM010000007.1:11011043-11021089 GCA_025594535.1 Erythroxylum domingense
AATGAAGTAGATCGGGTGATCTATATACAAGATGTGTTAAGTGTAAGATGTTGGATGTGTAAAACCTGGAAATTATAACAGTAACATGTGCACTGCATATGCTTATGTGAAAGCTTGCCACGACCACCTTGTAGGAATTCATGAGGAATTTTTCTCTCAAGATAAGTTCGCCGCGGCCAACTCTTGTCTTCGTCGCAGCCAACTTTCCTGGACGGCTTAAACATGTTTCAGTATTTTGATCATAACTTGTTCTGTAGTTATCCGAATTGAGTGATTCTTGATTTGGAGTAAACTAAAGACATAGGCTACAAATTTTATGAAGAAATAGAATTTTAATTCCATCTCTAAGAATTTCAAATTCTGGACTGAAGTTGAGTGCATGGCACTGTTATAGATTAAGAATAGTCTGAATTTATTTGGACTATAACTTTTGGCATATTGAACCGAATTGAATGATAATGGTTTGATTAGAAACTTAAGAGATAAAACAAAAATTTTCTAGAAGAAAGTATTGCCAAATTACTGCAAAGTCTTGGTCATAATGATCATGGAAAATTGACCTTAAGGTTTGTAATTTTGGAGATGTTATAGGGAGAAATGAGAGTTTGGATATTGTATGATTATATAATGTTAGAATAACATTAGTGAATGAATTTTTGGTATTAAAGCACCAAATAAATGTGTATAAAGGAAATATAGAGGTTCATGTGATTGTAGTAATGATTCAAAGGAAATGAGAAATGAGTATTAAATAGAAATGAATGAGAGTTAGAACCTGTGAGAGCTAATAATGCTAAAAAAAATGGAATGACGAGTAACTGAGTTATAAAATGAGAATGTGGATAAAATATGAAATTGGATGATATACCCGAGATTGTCATTGATCATACATTGTACATAGTCCACATACACATTTGTGCATCAATGCATACTTGAGATTGTGCAATTATTAATGTGTGTGCAACGTGTGTATTGCATAATACTGATGTGTAGGATAAAATTTCTACATCCAGACATTTCCAGATTTGGGAAGCAAATGCTAATCTAGAGCGTACTGTGAGTAACCTAGACGGTCTCACTTAATTATTTGTTTGCTTAATTTCTGATCTGAATTATCTATGAATGTGATTTGATTGTTGAATTTTGGACATGAAGATCCGATGATTCTGATCTAATGATTGTGATATTGAAGTGCTCTTTGTATGTGAATGTGACAGAATATATGTTACTCAACAATGATGTTGAATGATGGACCTTGAGTCCGATGTGATTTGAATGTGAATGTGCAAGCATGTGACCAATTAAACATATGATATGTGAATCAGTTCAGTATTAGAATGCATGGAAGATAAAGGAAGTTATGATCGGAGTCGCCAGGATAAAGAGCTTAATGCTCAGACTATGATCAGAGCCTCGGGCTTAGTTATTAGTGTGCTTGGTATCCACTAAGGGATATGGGACATTATTTGATGTAGCTCGGTATCCACTAAGAGATATGGGCTAGAAAAAGAGGCACTTTGTCACAACAACAATAATAAATAAATGTGAGTTTTACGTGCATTGCATTTATATTTGATGTGTGTATTTTACATGAATGAAATGATCATTATGATTGTTCTTAAAGTGAAAGTGATGTTGTATGAATATGCAAATATGTGAAAGATATGATACGTGTATTAACTTGTTGCATGAATTGAGTGAACCATCGATGATGGTTACCTCATTGAGTTCGCAAAACTCACCCAAAATTTGCAAATATTTTTCAGAGCTCAAAAGAATACCCTGTTAGGCAAACGGGAGTATACCTATTGCATGCAAGTGAGAGATAGAAGTCAAGATCAGTTGGCATCTGCATAATTATTTTCATTAATTTTTTTCTTTGTATGAAAGAATGTATTCTGAGATTTTTGTATCATGTTTATTGATCAAATCTATTTTGTAATAACTTTCCAAAATGGAAAGGGTTGTAAATGAAATTGATTTTTTTAGTGCAATTATTATGTATGTGATTGAAAAAGTTTATGATCGAAACAGGCCCGAATTGATTATTGATTTTTTTCAAAAGTGTGCATTGTTTTAAAAAGAAAAGAAAAAGATTTTTGTAATGAGATTTGACTGACTAAGTGCTCTAGCATGCCACCCTTGCGGGCTTAGACTCGGATATCACTCATGATGTCGGGTATGTCTCTTGTGGGAGTGGGGTGCTACAACATTTAGGAAGGAGATTTCCATCTGAAGCTTTTTCTTTTTTGAGAAATTAAAAAATAGTTTCATTAAGTGATAGTGGGGGTACATAAGTCATGTTTCATATTAAATGGAACCAATAACTCTTCAAAGTGTTGCTTGTCAATACGTAGCATTTAATAAAGAGGATTAGAAAATCCTCCTAAGTTCCATTTGCCAGAATTAGCCAAATTAGGGATTCAGGTTTCTTTGCCCGGATGAGATCTTTTGTGTCAGATCTTCTATGTCATTTATGTAACAGAGGATCTTATCCACCCATTTCATCTGACACAAAGGATCTCATCTCGTCTTTGCCTCCACCAATGGAAATCAGCTAGCAATGCATCACAAGATGCTTACTATTCAAATCTGCAAACCGAAAGATCAATTATACTCACACTTCCAAAGATTTCTAGTTAACCGAAATAGAAGGAAAGAGGGCTTTTGGAACAGACGTGCAATTCTACATGGTCCACCTCATCTTCCCTAACAGGTAATTCCTTTTATAGATAATACTATATTTGTTTATTTACCTTTCCTTTCATATATTTGCCTACCCTAGGTTCATGAGTAAAAAATTCGCTGTGAAGTTGCTAGATTATGGGAACAGTTCTCAATCATTTGAGAGCATAAAAGTTCTCTTTAATTCCAGAAATTAGAGAGGACAAAACTTCATCTCAATTGCGTGATGTGTTTTGAAAGTGTCTAAGATTCCTCTCTTGTCATATCTCCTAAATCAAGGAGGCAAAGTAGATAACGTAAATGTCTCTATTCGAATTAGGAATATTGCCCAATCTTAGAACCCAATTAAGAGCATCTATAAAAATATTCCCTGCATTTAACACCATACACAACTCCTAGATCTTCTCTCATATGAATTGGGAAAAAATATAAGAATAATAGGTAATTTATGGATTATTCCCCTCTTTCACAGAGTACGGAGGTAGAGTTAACAGGAATGTAATACATTATGTCTAGAGTGCTCAATTTATTTAGATTTACTAGCTATAGTTGGAAGGAATGGATAGGTATGAGTGACTTATGTCAGACTATAAGAAACAAGTTAATCCTTGGTTTATCTTGGTCCAACCGACTCCTAAATTTTGAGATACTGAATTTTCTAGGAGGTTGGTTGAGGCATTGAAAGGTATGTTGTTTTCTAATATCAGGTTGATAGCTGAGAATAAGGTGCTACAAACCTGTGGGAAAGGTACACCATTAGCCATCTAAGATAGTTGAGTTGACTTTAGAGTTGGCAAGAAGTCCTTTCGACAACAAAGAGCTTGTGGAATTTTGTTTAAAGGGCCTTTACTTGTCCAGTTATCAAACCATGAGAAGGCCTTCTCTCCATGCCCAACCTTACAAAGAATGGTAGGTTCTAAGGTAGCCCTTAATTTCAGCAGCCGAGTTAAGGACCAAGAAAAAGTAGTTTTAAGAGGAATAGACCAAAGACTGCACCCTTTGAGAATGTAAATATGGAACCATCTAATCCGTAGTGATTTCTTGTCCAATAAGATATTTCATAGTTTGTTTATCAAAGCAATTCTATTAAAGGTTTTAGGAGAGGTCAATTGTACTCCAACCCCCTCTTTTCTCTTGCATACCTATGCCTATTTGACCTTAGTAAAATGGCTATTCAAGTTTAGATTCCCGTAAAAATCTTCTAAACAACTGCTCAATAGATATAATGACTCCTTTAGCTAGAAGCATGTTAGAAGATCAATAAATATAAAATTGATTTAATAAGTTACATTTTCCCTGCAAATGCATATTATTAGCCTACATGCTCAACCTTCTCTAGGTTTTTTCTACTAAAGGATAACATTTAGAGAATTATATCTTTCTAATAGGAATGAGAAGCCCTAAATAAGTCAAGGGTATTGATTTCCATTCATACTTGTGATTAGGAAAATTTTATCCTCCATTATGTTTGTACTAGTTGCCAGTATGAAATGGCTCTTTCTGAAATTCACCTCTGGTCCTAAAGGATCTCTGAGTGTAATCAGTGTAGAGATAAGCAATTTAACAGATTTACTGTGGGCCTTAGAGAAGAGTAATAGGTCATCTATAAAACATAAATTAATAAGAACCACCCTCTTACATCTAATATGAAATTTGAAGTTTTTGTTATTTCCCACTTTATGAATAAACAACTGACTTAAGACCTCCATGCATAAGATAAAAAGGTAAGGAGAGATAGGATCCCCTTATCTTAATCCTCTAACACTCTTAAATATAGCAGTAGGCATATCATTTACTAGAATTGGAAGGATAAGGAAGTAATAAAGACCTCAACCTACTTAATATACACATTAGGGAATCTTAATGTCTCCAAGGTTTGGGGAGCAAAACCCCATTCAACACAGTCAAAATTGTTTTTAAAGTCCAATTTTATAATACAATTAAAAGAGTTGTTCTTACTCTAATACCCCTTCATTAATTCTTGAACAATAGAGACATTATCCCCAGCTATTCTTCCTTGCATAAAGGCTCTTTAATTATCAAAAATTAGTGATTCTAGGATTGTCTTCAACCTATTTGTCAAGATTTTAGAAATTACCTTGTATAAAAAATTGGTATATGCAATAGGTCTGGATTCTTTAAAGGATGTGGGAATAGAGATCTTAGGTATCAAACTAATATGATTTTTTTTGCTCTCCTTCGGTAGCACTCCTCTAAAGAAAAATTTCATGATTGCTCTCTTCACTATAGGGCTAACTTCGTGCCATGTCTTATGAACGAAGTAACAATTAAGCCCATCAGCTCCTGGGGTTTTGTTTAGATTCATTTAAGAGACCGCCTCTTTTATATCCTTATTCTCAATTGGCTTAGTGAGTTATTTAGCATGATCCTAAGAGATTCTCTTTTTAATGAAATAGCTAAGTGGAGGAAAAGTTGATATTCTATGAGAACATCAATGAAATTAAATATCTCACATCTTCATTTAAGAGATCCTTCTACTGATGCCATTTGGTAGTGTTAGAGAACAAAACCATTATAGTGTTAAAGAAGAATTTAGTACACCTTTCACCTCCTTTAATCCCATTGGCTTTATCTCTACTTCATGAGGCTATAGTGGCCTTTGATGGTCGTCAAATATTCTTTCAAGAGATTCTTTGGGGTATTCAATAAAAGAATATTGGGAGGCTCCTTAGCAAGCTCCCCTTGTATAAGAGCCAGCTGTTTTTTTAGCTCTAACAATATATTGTTGTATGGAGTGTTATGTCAAAATAAGTTCTAAAAACCTAGGTTATCCTGCTTGTAAGTATACGAGGTAATTTTAGTTGAATACCCAGGGTCATCTTCTCAAGGAGGTAAAATTGGTTCACTCAAATTAGTCTTGAATAAAAACAATAAAAACAAATGCAATCCTAAACATTATATCTTGATTTGTTGATTGAAGCCTTTAAGGGAAATTATGCAATTAGACTAAAAAGTAAACTGATTTAACTGGAAGCAAAAATGATTTGATCAACTTTTGTGAAAAACTCTTGATAAATTAACTTCACTAATTTAATCTCCTAATTAACTTCACTAATTTAATCTCCTGTGTATGACTAAAGTGAATTGATTGGATAATTTTCTTGCTAAATTACCAATTAGGTTTTAAATTAATTTAAATAATAAACTAAATATAACTTTCGTGTTCAACAAGTTTATCATCTAAATCAATCATGTAAACCCAACTAATAATTACTCACTTAAGTTAATAAATTTCTAATTCATAACTTATGCATCTATAGTTTCTCAATCTAAAATCAAACTTCTTCTCTCGATCCTTCATTTAATACCAAAATGATACAAAGGTTGGTTACACTATTACATCTAATAAGCTTAGAAACTATAGCAAATAATAAGAAAATAAAATAGTAACTCAATCACGCATAGTCGACTAAAAGAGTTTCATTAATTTTCAAGAAAAGAAATCAGCCGATCACATAATAAACAAGGTTTATCATCTTTATATACTTCAATCCCATCATTATCAGTAACAGAGAAGTATTAAAGCAATAAACGGAGTGAACAAACCAAAATGATCTATCAAAGAACTAACAGAGTAATAAGTTTTGATCCAATAATGCAACATATATAAAAGTAAAACAAAATGAGCAAACAAAGAGAGGTCGAATGAGGGAGTTGGCAGTGGGTCTCCTGCCAATCTCAAGCTCTCTGCATCGGCTCTTGCCTTCTACCTCTACTTGATTCTCACCCAAATGATTAGATGTTACCACTGGCTTCAACTCTGCCTTCTCTCTATCTACTGTTTCTCTTCTTCCTCACTACTGACTGGTCTTCTGATTTCTCCGCCTCTAGCATTCTCTAGTTTTGTCTCGTTTTTTAGCCTCTTGCATTCTCCTTTTTTCTTCTCCTTCTTTTTCTACATATATATCTGAGAGTCTAGGTTTAGGTTTTGTTTTTAATCTCACCGCCAACCTGCACGTGTCAGACTAGAAAATTAGTGCAAAAAAACTGTCACACCTGTGACTATGGGAGTCACGAGTGTGACTCCATTAAAATGCGTCGTGACTCCATTAAAATACATGTATTAAAATTAATGCTACACTGTAAAAATGCATTCATAATTCACGTCTATCAACGATCATTTCAATAAACACAATCTAAGAACTGGAAACTCATAATACTCCATCGACGTACTATTCTTCGCATGCTTAGCCAAAATTAACAAATACTTCAACTCAAAGACCATTAATAAATGTGATAGACACTCACTCTACTCTCCATCCTCTCATGCATTCAAAGGTGGGATATATTCACTCATCATTCTTTTCATAAGGCATCTACCATAGGCTTGCTTACTAATCCAATCTCCACCACTCATATCAAACACAAACATCAATCTGAAGGTATTTATTTTGGTTATAATTGGGTCAGGTTAAGGATAGGAAAAAGGAAAATCACAGTTTAAAACCACAAAAGAAATTAAGCATTTAAAATAATACAAAATAATGAAGCATAAAACACTTAATTCTTTCCTCTCTTTTAAGAAGGTTAGCACTCCCCTTTTTACTTCTCTCCTCTTTCTTTTCATTTTCTGTTTGTCTTCTCTTCCCTTTGTTTCTTTTCTATTTCTTTCTTTCTCTTTTTTTTCTTTTTCTTTTTTCTTTGTTATTTATTTAAAACAAGGAAATCCAGAGAAGAAAACTATAGATGAGAGATAAAAGTTGCTACAACCATATTCATTCCTAACGTAATAGAAAACCATACCCATTCCTACCCCCCTCACAACTTAAATATCACATTATTCCTAATGTGATAAGAAAATAAAAGAGGGATCTAAGAAGCAAAATAAAACAAACAAGGACAAACATTAAAACTAAAAGAAATTAAACTAACGAGTAATAAAAATAATAAAAAGGAGAAGGATAGAAATACGATACGAAGGTGGGGGTGGTGGTTGCGTTGATGCGGTGTGGAGCGTGGTGTGTTGCATCAAAGAGTGGAGAGTAGCTGCGAGGAGAACAAATAGAAGAGACTGAAAATTAGGTTTACACATACAAAGCAAAAAAACTGAGTTGAGATTCACTAAAAAGGAATAACAAACAAGTAATTGAAAAACAAAACAAAAATTGTATGGGTTGCCTCCCATTCAGCGCTTGTTTAATGTCTTGTAATTGGATGCCTCAATATTCATGCTTAAGGTGGATTGCTCAAAATAAGTGATTTCACTGTCTTCTTCTCTTCATTGAGATCTATCTTTAAGAATTTGTCAAACTCTCCCTCAGTTACATCGTCTAGAAATTGACAATACTCATCAATCTCTTTAACTAAGTCCAATTCCCTTTCTTCTTCCTACAAGGAAAATCAAAATCTGCAGTATTAATTTGATCAACAAGAGAACATTCTTCATAAACAGTAGTAATAGGAGTAGGTTTAACATAAAAGATTGAAAATTTTACTATTTCTCCTAGAATAGTCATGTTCAATTTTCTGTTCTTCACCACTGTGGTGACAAGTTAGTCACCACCTTGACAAGCTTTGTCACGATGGTGACACCTTTAGTCACTGCCTTTCTTTGTTTTTTCCTTTTCCTTTCATGAAAAATTTACGTCAACTTTCCCTTCAACCTTCATGCAAAATTTACAAAAATAATCCAATTAATATCCATGCAATATTCATTCCATTTTCACTCAATTTATCTCACATTTGGATCAAAACATAAGAATTTATAATCAAAATCAAAATTTAAAAGCAATAGAACTAGATACAACAATTCCCCTACATTTAAACTATGCTTGTCCTTAAGCATAATAACGAACACTAGACTATACAGGAACAAACAATGAAAATAACAATTTTCCTAAATAATAGCCAAAAACATCAACGATCATTTTAATAAACACAACCTAAGAACTTGAAACTCATAGTAATCCATGAACAAGCTATTATTAGCATATTTAACCAAAATCAACAAATACTTCAATTTAAAGAACTATCAACAAGTGTGATAGACACTTACTCTACTATCCATCCTCTCAAGCATTCAAAGGTAAGATATGCATTCACTCATCGTTCATTTCATGTAAGGCATTTACTATAAGTTTGCTTACCAATCCAATCTCCACCACTCATATCAAACACAAACATCAATCTGAAGGTCTTTATTACGGTTGTAATGGGGTTAGGCTAAGGGTAAGAAAAAAGAAAATTGCAATTTAAAACCACGACACAAAGTGAGCATTTAAAATAATACAAAATATTGAACCATAAAACACTCAATCCTTTTCTCTCATTTAACAAAATTAACACTTTGCATTTTTAATTCTCTCCTCTTTTTTTCATTTTATGGTCATCTTTTTTTCTTCTTTTTTCCTTTCTTCTTTTTTCTCTTTTTTAAATATATTTTTCATTTATTTATTTAGAACAAAATCAAGTTCGGCAAAGAAAATTTAAAGGAGAGATACAAATTATTACAACCCTACCCATTCCTAACTTAAAAGCCAACTATATGTTATAATTCTCCCACACTTGTTCAAACAATTATTCCCTAAACCCAATCATACACATTCAAATGTTCAACTTGCCTTATGGTAGGTATAATGAAAAGGATAAATAATTAAAATCAAGGCTCATATTTTGGGTTTAAAGAAAGAAAAGATTTCATGTTAAGCTCAAAGGGGGTTCACTAAAGGTAACATCATAAACATAAAGGGTAAATCTTAATTACCTTCATCATTTCAACATTTGCATAAGATTATGTGATCTCAACTAGTATTTGCAAGCAAGTTCTAGAGTTCCTCAATCATGAAAGAACACTCTCAACAAAGAATACTTGAATTTGGTGTTTAATAGTTCAAAAAGGATTAAATTCTTACCAAATGAAAAGTTTCATTCATCTATCACTCCAAGCTAACATCCTTTTAACCAAAGTCCAAGTCAATTAGTCTAAGCATGCAAACATACTCATTTACTCATATTATGCATTTCTAATCCCGATCGAGTTTTTATCATGACCATGCATCTCTAATTATTAAATGGGAAAACAAATACACAACACACAATTAATAAATATTTTTTAACTAATACCCCCTAACACTTAAATATCACATTGTTCCTAATGTGATTCAAAAAAGTAAAAGAGGGATCTAAGACAAAATAAAATGACCAAGTATAAAAGTTAAAACTAAAAGACATTAAACTAGCAAGAAAAGGGATAGAAATGTAACACCCCATTACCCTAAGGTACGCACCGGGACGCCCGTAGGTCATTCCGATACATATCCTAAAATAAGGGAGTGCTACGTGCAATCACTACTGAACTCCACATGGCATCACATACATGTAAATAAATTAAAACTGTAACT
>JANQBM010000007.1:11021189-11042526 GCA_025594535.1 Erythroxylum domingense
ATCAGAAACACTTTCAATTATTCTAACCCATTCAAAATGACCAAATTGCCCTTTCCCATAAGTGAGGGGATGTTACAAGAAATATGATACGAAAGTGTGGGTGTGGCTATGTTGATGTGATATGAAGCATAGTAATAAACATGGCATACTAAATTGAGAAGCAGTGAACAACTACAAAGAAGACAATTAGAAAAGATTGAAAAGTAGGCGTGTGCACACAAAGCAGCCAGATTAGGTCGAGTTTCACTAAAAAGAAATGACAAACAACTAATTGAGAAACAAAACAGAAATTATATGGGTTGCCTCCTATTTAGCGCTTCTTTAATGTCTTTTAGCTGGACACCTCAATTGTTATGCTCAAGGTGGATCGCTTAAAGTGATTACGTCTACTGTTTTCTTCTCTTCATTGGGATTCTTCTCAAAGAATTTCCCATCCTTCCCCACATTTGCATCAACTAGCAAATGGTACCATTGATCACTCTCTTTAACTAAGTCCAACTTCTTTTATTCTTCTTTCTACAAGGCAAAATTAAATTCAACAGCATTAACTTGATTAACAAAAGAATAGTCTTTAGAACCAGTAGAAGTAGGAATAGGCTCAATATTAAAGAATGAAATTCTATTATTTCTCACAAAATGGTCATGGTCAATTTCCCATTCTTCACATTAACTAAATTGTTAATGGTGGCCATAAAATGCCTCATTAGGAGTATGGAGTGCTCTTTTTCTTTCTCCTTCACTTCCCCCATTTATAGGACAACAAAGTCTACGAAAACAATCAATCCTCTAATTTTCACTAACACGTCTTCCATTATTCCTTTAAGATAATGGATTAACCTATCAGCTAATTGTAAACACATGTTCATAGGTCTTAACTATCCTAGATCCAATTTCTCATAAATAGAGTGAGGCATAAGGTTTATGCTTGCTCCAAGATAAAGAATCCCCTTAACCTTATCACCATTACCCTTTGATACTTTCACGATAAAACATCATGAGTCTTTCAATTCAAGGGGTAAGTGTTGTTGCAAAATTGTACTTGTTACTTTTGAAAATAGCATCTTTTTGTTAGGCTCAAACTTTTATTTCTTGGTGCTTAGTTCCTTGAAGAACTTGACATAAGCCGAAATGTTCTTAATCACATCTAACAAGGGAAAATTAATATTGACCTTAGAAAGCATGCCATATAGATAAGAAAACTGCTCATCTTGTTTCAATTCCTTAAGGTGGCTTTTATATAGAAATGGTGATCGATAAGGATCTATCACCTTGTATAGTTTTTGTCCTTCATTTTTCTTGGTGTCATGCTTAAGTTGTTCACCCTTTTTAATATGACTTGAAGAGTTTCTCCCATTTCTTTTCTCATTTCGCTCTTTTTCTTCTTCAATGAGGCTCTCCTTCTCTTGATTATTAGCATTAGAAAACTTAGAAGGAAACTCAACATGATTGCCATTTCTTTTCTCATTTTGCTCTTCTTCTTCTTCAATGAGGCTCTCCTTCTCTTGATTATTGGCATTAGAAAACTTAGAAGGAAACTCAATATGATTGCTAATCACTTTACCAGTTCTCATAATAGTAATTGGTTGGGCTTATTCGGGTTGACTAGGCAACTTTTCCTTTTGATTGTTATGCATTTGAGTAGTAAGTTGCCCTACTTGAATCTCAATCCTCTTGATAGACGCTTCTTAGGAGTCAAATCTCTTATTGTTTTTTTCTTAATTCTGAGTTATTACCTTAATGAACGCATTTAGGCTTCCTCCAAAGAAGGTTTTTCTTGGTAGGTTTTCATTTGAGGATTACCCTTGAAAATAGTTTAGCCTTTGAAGATTTTGGTATTGTGGATGAGGTTGCATTGGTAGTTATTGGTCTTGCACAAAAAATTGGGGTGGTTTCTCCAACCAAGATTGTAGGTATTTGAATACGGATCATTTCTCTTCCTCGGTTGAAAATTGTTAAGTGAGTTCACTTGTTCTTCCCCATCTACAAAAAGTTGACAAGAATACGAACAAACATTAACTCCGTCACTATAAATTCCACATATACTACATACCTCTTGATTTGGAACATTTTGGGGTAGTCTTGTAGTTAGCTTCTTTACATGCCTTGTTAACTCAGCTAATTGCATAGCCAGTTCTTGATTCGAGCTCACTCCATGAGCTCCAGCTCTTCTTCCCCTCACGCTTTGTTGTTGAGAATTAGTCCCCAGTATTTCAATGATTTCGTACATTTCTTCCATCGTTTTCTCTCCCACAACTCCCCCTGCTACATTATCCACCTTGTGTTGACACTGTTGTGTCAATCCATCGTAAAAGAATTGGTTTTGCATATAAAGTGGAAAATTATGGTGTGAGCATTAGATTGGCAAGAGTTTGAAGCGTTCCCACACCTCATAGAATGGCTCTCCCTCTATTTGAGTGAAATTAGCTATCTTTGTTTGCATGTCAGAAGTCTTTTGATGGGAATAGTTACTTCCCATGAATTTGTTGTACACCTCCTCCCATGTAGTCAATGAACCGAGTGGAACTATCATCAACCATACCTTAGCCCGATCCTTCAATATGTATGGGAAGCATCGCATTCTGAGTTGAAATTTGTTTAAGCCATCCAACAGAAAGGTTTGGAGAGTGGTATAGAATTCCTGAATGAAGTTTAAATGGTTTTCATTGGGAGCCCTATAGAAAGATGGCAGCATATTGTAGTAGGTACTCTTTAATTCATAATTTATAACTGCCTCTCCCAAACATATACTTGAAATGGCAGTGCCAATCACCAGTCTAGCATACTCCTTCATCACTAATTGCCTTTCACCCATCTTTTGGTTATTAACTTGATCTTCACGCTTGGGTTCCTTGTGATCGTCTTCAACATCCCTCTTAAGTTTTTTGTATTCGATGTATGTTATCAATAAAAGGGATGGGTTCACTATCTACAGATCTTATTCCTAGCATAAACTAATTGAGTGCACTTTCTAGACTCCCCCTACCTAGCTTAAATTAACTACAGATAATGTTAAATTAATAATAAACCATGTAATAAAACATGTTAATAAAATAAGATAGTACTAAATTAATAACAAAAATTAACAAAACATGTTAATAAAATAACACAATAAAACATATATGCATAAAAAATCAAAATCACTTTAGCAATCAAAAATAATAAAAATTAATTCAAGTTTAAAACATTAAACACCTCCTCGGCAACAGTGCTAAAGATTTTTTGTTCCCAATTAAGTTATAAAAATATCTAGACTATCCTACTCGCAAGTATACGAGGTAGTTATAGTGATTACCTAAGGTCGTCTCCTATGGAGTAAAATTGGTCTCCTCAAATTAATCTTGAATAAAAAATAAAAACACATGTAATCCTAAACATTACATCCCGATTTATTGAGTGAAGGCTTTAAATAAAATCACAAAATTAAACTGAAAAGTAAATTGATTCAATCAGAAGCAAAAACGAATAGATTAATCTAAATGGAAAACTCTTGAGAATTAATTTCACTAATTTAATCTCCTATGCCTGATTAAGTGGAGATGATTGGATAGTTTTCTTACTAAAATGAACAATTGGGCTCTAAAATCAACTCAAATAATAAACTAAATCTAACTTTCATATTCGACAAGTTATTATCTGAATTAATTATGGAAACCTGATTACTAATTACCACTTAAGTTAATATATTTCTAATTCTTAACCTAAGCATCTATGGTTTCTCGTTCTATATTAAATTTCTCCTCTTGATCCTTTGTTTTAAACTAAAATGATGTAAATTTTCACCATGCTATTACATCCATTTAATTCATAAACTATAGCAACATAAGACAGTAACCTATTCCCTCAATCATGCATATTTAACTAAAATAACTACATTAATCCTAAAAAAAAATCAGCCCATCACAGAAATAACGAGATTACTTCAATCCCATCTTAATCATTATAAGAGAAATATTAAAGCAAAAAACTGAGTAAATAACCAAAATAAACTATCAAAAGCTAACAGAGTATGAATCGGTTAATCTACAGAATAATGAATCTAGTAAAATAACAAAGAAACAATACAACAAATAAGGAACAGAATAAGCAAATAAAGAGGGAGTTACGGCGATCTCCTGCCCCTCTTAAACTTCCTGCATTAGTTCTCGTTTCCTGCTTCTGCTTGGTCCTCACTGAAATGATCGAAGGCTCACACTGTTTTCACCTTGTTGTTGGCTCTCTGCTCACCCAACGCTCTCTGTTTTTACGCCTCTTCTCCCCTTCTTTGTCTATTTGTTCTTTATTCCCCAGTCTCTCGGTATGTGAGAATAAAAATGTAGAATGTGTGCTTATAGAGTAGAGCGTATACCTGCCGCCACCCTCCTCTCTAGCTATTTGTAGTATGACTAGGTTTAGGGTTTTGAGCCGTCACCTTTGCAGCTACCACGTAATAAGTAGACGAATTCAAGGAAATACATGTCACGGGGGTAAGTATGGCCATCATGGGTGTGACTCATTGTCCGTGATTAGACTTGTCACGATGGTGACAAGTTAAGTCACTATCGTGACTTAACATGCCACGGTAGTGACATACTTAGTCACCACTGTGACAAACTAAGTAGTCATCACCCTGACAAGCTTTGTCACGGTGGTGACACCTTTAGTCACCACCTTTCTTTGTTTTTTCCTTTTCCTTTCATGCAAAATTTATGTCAACTTTTCATTTAACCTTCATGCAAAATTCACAAATAATCCAATTAACATTCATGTGATATTTACACCATTTTCACTAAATTTATTTCATATTTGGATCAAAAAACAAAGATTTGGAACCAAAATCAAGATATGAAAGCATTTTAAAGCAATAGAAACTATACACAACAATGATAGAGAATTTGAGAAAAGGAAATGAGATTTTTTGTTGCTTACTAGTGACCATAGGTGGGACAATGAAGAAACTAACACAACTGATTGACTGTATAAAAGATTTTGGTCACGTCAAGATTAAAGAGAGCCAATGACGCTTTTGTCTCATTAACATTCAGTAGAGTAGACCAATATATTTAGATAGAATATGGTGAGTGAACATAGGTACAAAATATGGTTTAGAATTTTTCATTGATGTTTTATGTAAAAGATTCATAATATATTTCTTCTGAGTAAATAATAATCGAGTAGATAATTGTTTAACCTCAACATCCAAGAAATAATATAAGATGCCTAAATCACATATTAAAAATTCCCTTTTTATTTTTTTGGATATAAGCTTCAATTTTTTTTCTAAATTGGTGCCTGTTACAATTAAATCACCAATATATCACAACATAAATGATCAGTTTTATCATTAAATAAATACGAAGAGACATTTTATTTTGAAGATTTGAAGCTAATTGTATGCATATAAAATTGGATAGCCATTGAAACAGCGCATGGTGTGCCCACTTCAGATGATAAACATAGTTTGGATGTTATTAATCAATATACCCCTTCAGTTAAGCCATATAAACAACTTCATGGAGATTCCCATGAAGACAAACATTGCTAAAATCCAACTGTTTAATCAACCATTTCCAAAGGTGGCTATGGATAGACTTACGCGAATCATTATGTCCTTTATCACTTAACTGAAAGTTTTACTATAGTCAATGCCCAATTAGAGTAAATCTTTAAGCTATAGGATGGGCAATATATTTATTAATTGAACCATAATGATAACTATTCGATTCCTCCTACAAAATTCTTTGTTATGATATCATGTAACTTTGAGGAAGAAGAATATGTTTTTATGAATATTCATCTCACACAGTATATGTAGAAGATTAGAATCAAGAAGAATGGGCAACTAGCCTAAATAGAAGGAAGTAAATAAAGAAAGACATCGATAGTTCTCAATATACAAAGTATGATTATAGGAATAGATTGATATTCCTTAACAGTAGCTACCTTATACACATATATAGATAATTAATTATAGTTGTTTGGTTTCACCTCTACTTTTTATTTTACTTTAATTTATGTTATTCTAAAATAAAAATAAATATTATATAATTAAAAAGTTGTAATTTTTAAAAATAATTAAAAATTAAATAAAAGTTAGATATAAATTTATTTTATAAATTAATTAGCTATTTTTATTTTAATCTCTTATATAATATTTATTAATAAATTTTAACAACAAATTCATTATAGCAATGTTTTAAAAATCGGACCAGACATCGAACCAATTGAAGGAAAGGTTTCAGATTTAGAGGTTTAACCAGTAGTGAACTGCTATAAAACTGATATATAATAAATAAGTAGTAAAACTTATAAAAATAAGTAAAAATAAAATATTTTATTGAAATAAAAGATACACCCATGTCTATTATTATATAATGAACTAATAATAAATAAATGAGTTTAATATAAAACTTAAAATAACAATAAAAATTAAAATTAAAATTGTATTTCTGAAGAAGATTGAGTCTTATCATCGTCAAAAGTTCCAAATTCTTCAACACTATTTAAAGATTCGTAAACTATGCTTTCGTCCAAAGTATTTGCATCAACTTCTTTTACTGTATTAAAATAAATTACAACTCTCACTATTTATATCTTTTGATAACAAATACTCAAGAGATCATCCCTAGGCTATGTTACATAAGATTATTTTAATAAATAATCCAATGGTTATGCTCAATTCAGCAAATCTTCTCTTCCAAAGAAGAAAGCGTAGAATAGTAGGAAAGAGAGATGAAATTCATCTTGTGATCCAGATAACAACTTCATATGGGTCACGAATCAATAAAGCTCCAATCTTTTTGTTAAGTACCTTAGAATTCGTAGTGCTTAGAAGCATACATCTTTTATGTATCATCTTATTCCTCAACAAGAAGGCAAAAATTAGAGAAACTTCTAAGGAAGCTCCTAAACTTTATACTCAAATGGTTTCTCCTTCCCTACCATTAACGATTTCCCAGAACAAAAAAGATGATAGAACTTGAAGGTAGCAAGTGCAACGAAAACTGTATATTATGTCAAGGATTTTCACTACCCTGTATTCCATTTACACTAACAAAAATCAATGCTTAACATAAACCTGAAGTTACAAAGGAAGTTGGACTAATACTCATTGTCTTTGCCAAAAGCATTTCAAGAAAAATGAACACATACCTCTCAAGAAATGAATGATGTTTCATTTTATTGTGTCTAGATATTACAGAGATCCTTCCAGTAAAATCTCAAAATTGTTTTCTTTTACTTTTGAAAAGTTTGTCTCGCTTGGCATAAGTAAACAACAGAGCAAACAAACCGAGTCCCGACATAATCATCGTGCCCCATGGAAATGGGGGTCCTTGAAACAGCTAAGAGATGCCTCCAACTCCTGAGATGCAATATAGACAAGAGAGTGAATACTTTAAAGATCATGATCTGAGGACTTCAAATAATACAAAGCCATCTGAAAGTCTAAGTATGACATTGCAGAAACTGCATTATCCAATTTATACTTGAAAAAGTTCCATCTCTGTATGAACTCAACATGTCGATTCTATTTATTGCGTTCAATTTCTTCTTATCTGACCCTGTTCACTAAACAAATGAAAAGAAAATAGAGGGGTCTTGGTAAAAGTTGATTCCAAACCTCCGGAGCAACGCAAGCATCCTATGTAGCTTGCCTTTGCAATTCATTGAAATAAGCAGGCAAAATGGGTTAGAAATGAGATCTGAGAAAAGAGAAAATGGTGGAGGCGAGGAGAGAGTTTGATTTCTACATCTATGGAGTTAGTGAGAGATGGTGAAGAGAAGATCAGAAGATGGTGAGGAGAAGGCGATGGAGAGGAGAGTAGAAGCCCGAGAGGTTCAATGAAATGAAACTCAAGTAACCTTTAGGTATTTCTATAGTTTTGTACTATTAAACCGGTTCGACTAAAAACAAGTCGGTTCGTTGATAAACCGGCCAGTTTAATACATAGAGGTTATTAAGTGAAATCAAACTGGACCACTAGCTGGTTCAAACTTTTTCCAGTCGGATCGGTCAGTCCGGTTCGTTTTTTAAAACCTTGCATTATAGTTTATTGGATAAATAATTAAGAAATATGTGTATAATTTTATTATAAACTAATTAGGCACAAAAAAATGGGTTAAGCCAAGTTAGGCTCATCGTTAACCTGGACCTTCTAGAGAGTGGCTTGAGGTCAATTTGAGGTAATTCTAAGTCAAGCTCATATGGCTTGTACTTAAACTCGACAAGGTTTTGGGAAATCCAAAATCCACTTGACCTAACCTTAATACGGCCATCTTCGCCTTTGTTCTCCCTGATGAACTGCTATTCTCCCATCAACTGACAAAATTCCCAAGTTGCCATACCAGTGTCCAACCACAATTTCAACTTCATCTCACAAAACCCAACATAAATCTAGTTGCATCTTTTACCAAGAAAAAGAATAACTTAAAACCTAAAACTCACATTTCCTCGAGCACCATGTTCAATCATCTTGTTAATTTGGAGAATGGGAAATGCTATTTGAAGAATGGAAGAAATTGGAAGATGAGTAAACTTAGGAGTTGATTGTTTCTATTTTTGTTTTTGTTTTCAAATTCAGTAAAAAAATTTGTTTGTTTGAATTTTTAGTTTTTGTTTTTAGTTTTGGTTTTTTCCAGTTTTTAAAAATTATGAAAACCATAAAAAGTTGTTTCTGTTTTTATTCATAATCTGAGTTACTATCATTAAAATATATATTATTTAATTATTAATAAAAATTATAAATAATTTAATTCAAGATTATATATTTAATAAATTAAAATTAATTATCAATAAAAATTAATTTAATTTTTATAATTAAATAATATGTAATTAAATTTAATAATTATTAATAAATATAGTAAATTTAAAATATATAAATATTCAAATAAAATTTGATTTAATAATTAAAATATATTTCAAGTAAATATTAATTTATAAATAAAATATAATTTTTAAATTATTTATTTTATTAAAATAACATCATTTTATTAATAGTTTATTAATAAATATTATATAAGAGATTTAATAAATTTATTTAATTAAAAATAATTTATCTTTAAGTTTTATCTAACATGTAATTATTATTAATGATAAAAATATAACTACGTTAACATTAACAACCAAACAAGTTTTTGATTTTATTTGAAAGAAAAACAGAAACAAAAAACTGAAAACAAAAACTGAAATTTACAAAAGAAAAACATAAATAGAAACAAACGGTTTCTTGTTGACATAGTTGTGTTTCAGGTTAGATTGGGCAGTGAATTCGACCCCGAATCTAATCTATTGACTAGCAAACTCGAAATAAGTTCATTAACTTTGGACCATTTTGAGCTAGGCTAGACCTAAGCTGATTTGTCAATCTTAAAACCAATATTTATTTTTTAGTATATGCTTTAGTTGTTAAAACTTATAGATGACAAAAATAGCCCGGCATTGCCTGCCCGTGGCCCGGTGGGTCGGCCTGCTGGCTGACCCATCCTAACCTGCGTTGAACACTAGCCAGCTCGCGGGCCACCATGGCCAAACCTCGGCTCAGCCCAACCTATTGGCATGCTTATTAAAACTAGTGCTATTACTTAAAATTAAGTATATGATATTTTTAATAGTTTAATTTCATAAATAAGTACTTTTAAAAATTTTAAAATTGATGTAAAATATTTCGATTTTTAAATATATTTACCAAAATATTTGATTTTGAAAATATTTGTAATTTTATAAAATAATTTATTTATATTTAATTTAATTTAAATATTTAGATTGAATTATTTTAGTACTTAATATCAAATGATTATGTAATATACTTAATTAATTTTAAAATTAGATTATGACAAGAAACAAAAAATTTATTATTTTTATAAATTATGAGAGCATGGAAAACATAAATTAAAATTAAATCAAATAAATATTACATAATTTGAAAATAAAAATAAAAATAATACTAATTGGACCCTTAATTAACAATTGTAATTGTGAGCTCTAATAATTTCGACCCCAGCCATGTGCATTATAGGTCCAATGAACTCATTTCAGACCTAATTTCGAATTAAAATTAGAAAGGGATCCGATTCCCCCTGTAATCCAAAAGCATCCAGTCCAAACCCATTAAAAAGAATTAGTGGTTTAAGGGGTTTTGAGTTGACTTTCCTTATCTCAACAGCCCCATCAAAAAGAGGTTGGACTACATAATGTATATTTCTTTTTCTAAATCAATTTCCTCATATACATTAATTGATTTCTAACCATTTTATCTAAAATTTAAATAGCATAATTAATATATATGTACGTATAAATTTGTTTGATCTCTATCTGCCAAAACATATATGTGTAAAGTGGATAAGCACAATCCCGCCCATATCTCACTGAAACAGTGATGTGTTAGTTGTTACTAAGCGCCATCCAACATCATCCTCGAAGTTACGTCCTACTTCTTATACTTGAATGTAACGAATATGATAATAACAATAAATACAAGATTACCGAGCTACAAAATAAACCAATAGTTGTTTCTGTTTCGAACTCTTTCTCAAGTTTCCCGTTTTTAGGCGATGACGGATCAGACCCAAAAGCCTGAAATCTTTGAACTCAACAATGGTTCCATGCAGGTCAAGATCACTAACCTCGGTTGCACTATTACTTCACTCTTTGTGCCTGACAAAAACGGTAACTTTCTGCTTTTTTCATTAACTTCAATTGTCAACCCTGATATTGTCATTGTAGTTTTTGGGTTTTCTTTTCTCACTTCTTGTTGTATTTTGTTGGTTTCTCAAGGGAATTTAGCTGATGTTGTTCTTGGGATGGACTCCGTGGAGCAATATCTGGTAATTCTTCTATTCGCTTAATAGTTTTTGATATACATTCGTTCAAATTGTTTGGATTACGTCATGTCTTCTTGGCGATTTGATTCTCGCTTTTAATGGAGAAGAAGATTGCATTTTTAATTTTTATAGACAGTCAATAGATCATTATGGGAAGTAAATATAATCTTTGGTTCTGTTCCTTTCTTCCTCTCCTTTCCCTTGACCGCAGTCACTTCAATAGTTACTTTTGTTAATAACAGAAAGAAAAATCAAAGGCAGGAAATTCGTTTTGTGATCTATACCTGTGTGAGGGTGTCTTCATGGTTTAATTATGACTCTTGTCTCCTTTTGGTTGATCAATATTTGAGATTTCTGACGCTTCCTGAATTTATGTGTAACCAGCAAGGTGCTGCGCCTTACTTCGGCTGCATTGTGGGCCGAGTGGCGAATAGGATAAAAAATGGAAAGTTCACCCTTAATGGAATTGAATACTCTTTGCCCATCAACAAGCCTCCAAACAGTCTCCATGGTATTTATTTGTTAATTCCCTCAGTTTGATGTTATTATGTTTAATCGTGGCTGTATTTCAATCATGATAACTTTATCACCTCAAACAGCTAGTCAAAATATTGTATATTCACAGCTTGAATCGTTTTGCCCAATTATAATATTCTATTTACAAAGGAAAAAAAAGGGGGAAAAGGGTGGGAGGAAATGCCTTATTTCTGGTCAAAATCAGATGTTACTTCTATGTTTCATATAGAAAAGACACTTTTAAGATCACACTGGAGTATCTAATAGAATGTTTGATTGTGTGATTATCTTTAAGTCATGATCGTTGTGTCAGTTGAGTAGGCCAGGAGCCTTGTTGGCCATGTTGTGATTGGTAGATGCAATTTCATGCAAAGTTATGACCCCCACTGCTAAACAGCACACAAACAAGTCTTCGTTGAAGTCAACTGGAAAACAGAGCTAACTATTGAGGTTTTAGAACATCCAGACATATAAGCTGAGAGATGGTTCATGCATGTGTTTTCTATCGGTTCAGTAGCTTTTCATAATATCTGAGTATAAAGTCACGATCCTATGGTGCAAGCATTCCTACCATTTAGAGTTTCTTATTTTATGAGTTGATTTGAGTTCAAAACGGAACTGCAGATGGAAATTCATAACAAAGAAATGAACATTTCTTTTTGCATGTCTCATTGCTTTTGCTTTTCCTTATTATAGCTTTTTTTTTTTTTTTTTGGGTTGCAACTGTTAAGTTTTTCACTTCTGGTCATTTGAAGAGCTAAGTATGAATGGCCAAATAATTTCTTCTTGGCATGTGACACATTTTATTACCTCCTCTAGGAGGGCAAAAGGGTTTCGACAAGGTGTTATGGGAAGTTGCAGAATATAAGAAAGGAGATAATCCATCCATCACCTTCAAATACCGAAGCCTAGATGGAGAAGAAGGTACCCTCTATCTCTGTGTCCGTGCGTGTTATCATGTGTGCAACGTCCTCTCTCCCTTTGTTGCTCTCTCTCTCTTACTCTCAATGTCCCTAATATTTTCTGTTTCTATCTGCCATAGGTTACCCAGGGGACCTTTCTGTAAGTGCAACATATACACTTACATCAAGCACAACAATGAGACTTGATATGGAAGCAGTGGCTGAGAACAAGGCTACTCCAGTAAGTTTAGCTCAGCATACGTATTGGAATTTAGCTGGTCACAACTCAGGAAATGTCCTTGACCATTCAATTCAAATATGGGGTTCTCACATTACTCCTGTGGATGACAACGTTGTCCCAACTGGTGAACTCATGCCAGTCAAAGGCACTCCATTTGACTTCACCTTTGAGAAAAAGATTGGGACCTCGATCCATGAGGTGGGTATGGGTTATGATCACAATTATGTACTGGATGGTGGGGAAGAGAAATTGGGTTTGAAGCATGCTGCAAAAGTCAAGGATCCATCAAGCTCAAGGGTTCTTAACTTATGGACAAATGCCCCTGGGATGCAGTTTTACACAGCAAACTATGTGAATGGAGTAGTTGGTAAAGGAGGCGCTGTCTATGGAAAGCAATCAGGGCTCTGCTTGGAAACTCAGGGCTTTCCCAACGCTGTAAATCAACCAAATTTCCCCTCAGTCATCATTCAGCCTGGAGAAAAGTACAAGCATACTATGCTGTTTGAGTTTTCAACAGAATGAGTTAGTAACTTTGTTGCCAATTAGGAATCAGAATAAGGTTTAATTCCAGTTTAGTAGATTGGTAGACTCTGAACCGTTTATGGTGATGCAATTCTATTACTCTCGAATAATGAAATGATGAACCTTGTATATGATCCCCAGTATTTTCGTTTGAAGTCCTTTGAATTGCCTCATTTTGTAGAGCTGAAAGTATAATGTACTACGGAATTGTTAAAAATGGTTTTTGCTTCACACTCGATCTTTTACCCTTTAACTACTACATAGAAATGGACCTGTCTAAAATGCTATTTTCTAGAAAATCTGGACTTTTTTTAATTCTAATAAATCGTCGTTATCGAAACCTTCAGCAGATGGTGAATTTCACAAAAATCTTTAGTCTTGCAAAAAGATGGGGGTTGTCTCTACCAAAATCACCATGTGAAAATTTTGGTTTAACCAAATTTTAAAAATTTAAATTTCAAGTTGAGGAATTGCAAAATCGTATTGGTAACACATTAAATCATAGCTAAGTCTTAGGTAGCTTTACTATGAGTCATAAATTTAGCTCATATTATAATTAGACAAGTTAGACATATTCAATATTGATGTGATCTTAAAAATGATTTATTTAAATATTTGTTAAATGTGTAACTTTTTCAATAATTTTTCACAAAATGTCAAGATAATCCCCTATATTAAGGTGTAATGAGTAATATTTTAGTAATGTTAGAGTGCAAAGTGATCCTAAGGATGAGGGTAGCGATTCATTTACACTTTTGTATAATGTCGATGTGTAAATCACATTTTTAGCCTTTGAAATGTAATCAATTTTGAACTTTGTAGGTCATTTTAAAATTTGATTAAACTTAAGTTTTTAACTGGATTCAAATCTATAAAAAAAATTGATTTTGATTTGGTGTATTATTAAGCGGGAATCACAATTTTGATTCGAATCGCGTTGATCCAGTTTTGGACCTCTTAAAACATATTCTTGGTTTACTTGTTTAAAACAACACCACTTGATTATGTAAGTTTAGAAAACTCAAAACTAAAATAATGTAAATTTGGAGCAATTTAAGATACCTGTAAGGAGATCAGGCCAGTGGTGGACTTAACCTGATCCGACCTATTGCTATCCATGTTAAGCCTATTTAAAACCAAAAGATTGCATTGACATTTCAAGTCAATTATTGACATGCAGAAGTAAAAAGGTTCATTTGAAACCTAACATTTATATGAAAATTCAACTTAAATTTAAATATTTCAAAGTATTCAAAACGAATCCTGATCTTTAAAAAAAATTAACTTAGACACTAAATTGATTGACACTAACTCCCAACCAGGATTTCTTTAATTTTATTCAACCTAAATTTTTTATTATTTATTGTGGCTTCCTTTATCAATTGAACATCCCAACTGACAAAGGGTCCACAAGTTTTACCCCTCTTATCTACTACATGCGAATTCCTAATTTCTTAAACAATTTTCCAAACCTTTAAACATTCATCTCTTCATTGTTTTATTGTCCAAAACTCCTCTTTGTGCAAAATGGAACGTTATAAAACAATCTTTTCCAAGTTTCCCATTTAATAAGTGATATTGAATTGAAGGAATTTCTTCTTTTATTTGCAAAAAAATTCTATCTTGATGCTATCTTCTCCGACATAAACTTAAGTTGTATAAACAAACTTTTACAATGTCATATCATTATGATATTTACAATAACCTCTGGTGAATAACAATTCAGATTCCTAATTTCTTAAACAATTTTCCAAACCTTTAAACATTCATCTCTTCATTGTTTTATTGTCCAAAACTCCTCTTTGTGCAAAATGGAACGTTATAAAACAATCTTTTCCAAGTTTCCCATTTAATAAGTGATATTGAATTGAAGGAATTTCTTCTTTTATTTGCAAAAAAATTCTATCTTGATGCTATCTTCTCCGACATAAACTTAAGTTGTATAAACAAACTTTTACAATGTCATATCATTATGATATTTACAATAACCTCTGGTGAATAACAATTCAGATTCCAAATTCGATAATCTCATGAATATAAATGGTATTTATCAAATTTTAAGATTATGTAACTAGTATAAGGACACTCAAATGTTTTATGAACAGTTGCTTGTCAAACTATACCCTTTGCTATCTCTAAATTTCATCCATGACATTGAGAGAATTACATATATATGCCTTACCTTCAAGCAAAAGGACAACAAATAAAAGAGCTTTTTGGGGTTTGGGAAATTAGGGATTAATAAAAACAAAAGATGGATAAAAGGGGCAAAGCTTATGGGGTTTCTATGCTAGCTTGAATATCCCATAATAAATAATAAAAAATTTAAGTTAAATAAAAATGATGAAACATTGGCAGGGAGTTAGGGTGCCGTCAATTTAAAGTCCAAATTAAATATTTTTAAAATATTGAAATTATTTTTGAATGTTCTGCAATATTTGAGTTTAAATTGAATTTTACCATAGATTATAGGGTTTAAATTAACCCTTTTAGAATATATATTAAGAATACAAGTTTTAAACAAATAAATAATTTATTACCATTATAACTATAAAGCTTATGAGAGTTAATTCCTTGGATGTATTTATTGAGACAACCTAAATTAACGATTTTATGGTTAGTGCACATATATTTCGAAGTTCTTTCTAAGATTCCTCTTTACATTACCATAATACATTTGATCCATTTGATTTACTATTTTTTAAATTAATTTTTGAAATTTAAAATATTGCAATTCAAACCTTATATTTTAAATGTAATCTTGGTCAATCTTAAAATCATAAAAGAATTAAGAAATTAGTTGGGGATTATAGGGATTTGATTAGATATTAGTCACTAAAGAGGACTATTTTCTCTTTAGATATACAAATGACTATAGTATAATGAAAGTTCTTCAACAACGGCTTTGGCAGTTGAATGAAAAGTTTTGCTCAAATGGAATCCAAGCACATCTCAACACTACTTAAGGAATAACCCAATTGTTGTTCTCTATTAGCTCAGAGACCTTAATATCTAAAGAACCAAGTGTTCTAGCTAGTAAGACTCTAATATGTTGGATCAACTGTCCATAAAATGTCCAATTATTATGCCAAATAGATGATTTTCACCATTCCCCACTTTATAGAAAATATCAAAATTTACCTAATCTCTAAGCTACAGGATTTATCAAAGAAACCAAGAATGTGTCGAACTTTTTTGCACCTTCCAAATGCATCTGCCTTTCAAGAAATAACTAGGCAACCATTTCATCCAAAGAGATGTTTTATCATCTATGATTTTCCATAGTCTTTCCAAAATCAAGGTTGAATTAGTAGCCTTAATATCATTCACTCTAGACCATCTTCTTCTTTAAGAGAACAAATATCTAACCAATTGACTTTAACAAAACCCTCTACTCCATCATGGTGACTCAATAGAAAGTTTATAAATAATATTTCTGACCATTTGATAAGCTTTTTTGAAAGAAATATATGGGAACTCCAGTAGATGTGTGAGAGAATAGATTTGAACAATTAAAGTTTTCCATGTAAGTGATTTGTTTACATAAGAGGAGAGTCTTTTTTTAACCTTTTTAATAAGAGGAAAGCATTATATGAATCTCAGCCTAGTGGAAATAGGCTGGCCTAGATACAATAATAGAGGAAGCTTTCTACTCATTCCAGTGATTCCATTCACTAATACACAATAAGAAGCAGTAGAGACACATTACTTTGAATGACTTCGAAGGGCTTCCATTCACTAATACACAATAAGAAATAGTAAGGGCATATTCCTTAATCCATAGGATTAATTGTCTAGGGAATCCAAACACTTCCAGCAAGTGAAACAATAAATCCCAATTAATACTATCAAAAGCTTTATTAAAATCATCTCTAATAGAATAATTAGCAAAGGTACAACTTATTGAGTATCTTTTAAGTAGCTCCTGGACTAACAGAATATTATCCCCAATATATCTATTTTTAATGAAAACACCTTGATTGTCACTAATAAGAGAATTAACATCTTTCTACAATCTTGTAGCAATCAATTTAGTGATGATATTATAAAGGAAACTAGTGTAAGAGATAAGCATGTAATCACTGAATGAAGCTGGATTAGGCAGCTTAGAAATTAAACAGATAAATGTTTTACTGATCTCCTTCAAAAGCTTACAAGTTCTGAAGAACTCATGAGTAGATTCTAAGATCATTTTACTAACTACATCTTAAGACTTCTAAAAGAAAAAACCATTCAATCCATCAAGACCTGGGGCTTTCAACATATCTAACATGAAGGTAGTATCAACTATTTCCTTGTCTTCGATCGTTTGATTAGAGAGGAGGATGCCTTTTCAGGAATTTTTTAGCAATGTAGTTGCTTAATAAAGGGATAGATGAGTCATAAGCTTTGACAGAACCCAACATCTTGGAAACGAAATTTGTAGCTTCAAGAAGGATTGATTCTATTATTGCAAAACAGAACCATCACTTGAAACAATTGAGCAAATTTTATTTCTATTATTCCTTACTAACACAAAATTTAAAAAGAACTTGGTTCATTGTTCACCATCCTTAAACCATGCAATCCTACATCTCTATTTGAAGATAAAAATCCAATAGGCATTTTTCGTTAATCAAGAGAACTGCATTAATTAGATTCGAAGCCAAAAGATTTTGAACATCGGATAGCCTTACTTTAGCCACTTCCACTATAGTTTATCTATTGGTCCCCACATATTTACTCAGCTACTTAAGTTCCTCCTTAATTGCTTTAAAATTCTGAACACGATAGCATTCTTTGGATCTAGTGACATATTTCCCAACGCCTTTTATGCAAGCCTCTAAGAAACTATTTTGATGGGTTAAGAAGTTGTTGGATCTGAATGGATAATGCCTCGTAGAATAGGAGAAAAAAATTAGACAACCTTATAGGTGTGTGGATAGATAATTAAGTGGTCTATGAAGTTAGCTATACTATCAGGGAATTTAGATAACCAACAAGAATTTACAAGAGCCCTGCCAATTTTTTTTTATATAAACAATTAGTACCCTGCTTGTTGCTCTATGTATAGAAGTACCCTTCTGATTTTAGGTCAGTAACCCTCAAATGATCAACATAATTCAAGAAGTCCTCTATAAAGTTCCTAAGACAACATTGACGTTGAGTTTCAACTTTGTGCCAAATGGAATTAAAATCTCCACAAATTCCCTAAGGTAGATTACTATTGATTTCCAAATTCCTAAGATTGTTCCATAAGTCATTCCTTTGGAATGCAAAGTTGCTAGCATAAACTGCTGTAAGATAATCACATTCCAAACCTTAAAGAAAATCTTTAAGTGAATCATTTGACCCGAAATACTCAAAACATCCACCTCTATTCTTTCTGAGTTATAATAAATGATAATTTTATCCTGAACGTGGTGAGAATGACTAGAGATAAAACTCATTTACTTCCCCAAAATATCAAGCCTTTTATTATTGGCCAACTTTATTTTTATTTCCAAAAGACCAAGTAAAAGGGGCTTTTCTTTAAAAACAAAATCCCTTAAAGCAAGATATTTTTAAGGGCTTTTTAACATCTAACATTCCAAACTATAAAGGACATTTAATGCTTTTTCCTTTTGGAGCTAAAACCCTTACTCCTTTAAGATTTCCTTATGCTTTTTACAACCTAAAAAGGGTCCTTTCCAATTTGAGTGATGGTTTGTAAATAGTTATCAGCCTCTTTAAAAGTATTTCCAACCTAAAGAGTAGAAATTAAACCAGTGTTAGCCTCCTCAAACTTATTTTTTATGAGTTTAAAAGGCCTTGTCTACTAATTTAGAGGAATCAATTCAGTTGGGATTAACTACTGAGATATCAGGAATCGTATCATGCTCCACTGAATCAAGTTCTAGAGGATTATCTACAACTTTTGAGGAAATACCAAAATTAAGAACGTTTTGGTGTAGTTGGAAAAAATTTGGAACTAGAACAACTTCAATAAGAGTAGATTTCTCATTCAAAATAGTTATGTTTACCTCAAATTTCCTTAAACTTGGAATAACTTTAGCATAATTAGTAATTCCATTCACTACAACAGAATCTTATTGTTGAGCCAAAAGTGGATCTGCTTGAACAAGTTTCTCATAGCTTCAGTCAAGAAAGTTCCTCTTATTGGCTTCCAAACCTCTTTAGTTTTTAAATTAGGAGGTCTCCATGCATAGGTTATTTTGATACTATCCTCCACAAGCTCCATGTTCTCATTAAACCTCATTATAACAACTTTATAAGGTAAGTCTATCATAAGGACTTTAGGAGAGTCATACCCCAAAAGTTAGCTTGTAAAGGTAAAGAGCACAAAGTCCTTATAAATCCCACACCAACTTTGTATTTAATCAATGTAGGATCCAAGTCTTATACCTTGCAATTGGATCAAACAGTAACATTGGTCCTCCCATAAGGACCAACGTCCTCGTTGGTCACGGCTTACACTTCCAGATCATCACTGTATGAGCCACCACTGCAAGATCCTTGTTGGTCACGACCACGGTGGTCACGGATGGCACTCCCAAGTCACCACTCTATGGACTACCACTCCAAGACTGGATTGATAAGGACTTTAGGAAAGCTACACCCCAAAAGCTAACTTGTAGGGTGAAGAGCCTAAAGTCCTTATAAATCTCACACCAAGTTTGTATTTAATCAATATGGGATCCCATACCTTGCAATTGGATCAAACCATAACAATCTGTAGGTGCCTCCACTGTTATGCAAATTCTTTCAAAATTAATCCTTTTAGTCTCAGTAGTAGCTTGGTTAAGATACAAAGGTCTTCCAATTAAGCTGGCAAGGTAGCTAAGACCTTCAGTTGTCCAATACTCAAGATGTATGTCATGGATACAGATCTAAAGAGGAATGTTAGTGTGTTTAAGATTTTCAAATTTGATTCCAGGCCCCCAAGGTTGAAGTATAAAAGATTTATGATTCACATTCTATGGTCCAACATTGATGACTTTAATGACTGATTCAGGGGAGTTAAAATGAAAGAAGTGTTGGATCAGAAAATAAAACATGCAAGATTTGGCTAAAACAGTAGATTTCAAAACTTTTTTCGAAATCAAAACACAGCAGAAGTGTAAACACCAAATCAACATGCTTTAATCCATACATGATACAGTATAAAGATGACAAATATAATAAGAACAAGATCGAAATATTACCGACTCCTTGATATAGCTTTATCTCATCTCTGTTGTGTCCTCAACCAATCCGATCTACCACTTGTTCTTCTTAGACAACTTGGTTATCAAAATCCTTTTGTAGGAAAGGAGAAGAAAAATAACGGAGATCTTTCTTTGCTATTGATTTAGAGAACAAGACCAAAGAGACCTTCTCCTTTCCTATGTTCGGCTAGTTAGGAAAGAATGGAGAGAGACCATCACGTAGCATTCATTTTTCATCAAAGCTAAACATGAAACAAAAAATGTCCTCTCAAGTCCAACCCTTGGATGTTTTGGTAGAGTGTGAAATTTAATAGCCAAAAAAAACAACTCAACATCCTCTTCTTAAACGAAGCATGACCGAATGTATTGGAAAGAGAGAGTGAGTTAGTTGTCAACAGACGCACCATCTCCTTCTTTAATCAAAAGAATGCTAAAAAGTGTTGTACATTTTTCTCTTTGTAAAATGCCTACCCCACCATAACAATCTTGAACATTATTTATCAAGCTAACATGTTCATTGGTGGCTATCACCGAATATGGAAGGAGAGAGTGAATGATCTTTTAAAACAACCCATCATTAAACTCTATTCTTTAATGAAAAGATTCCTAAAAACAAGGGCTTTAATGATGAAGAAGCATTACTACATTCTTTAATCAAAAGAATGCTAAAAATAAGGGCTTTAATGTTAATGCTTTAAAAAACAAACTATTAAACAATTTAATGATTGAAGATGCATGTCGGTTTTTCTCCTTTTTCCTTTTTTTAAATAATTTTTATTTAAATCAAAATATAGCCCAATATTAAATATTATTTTGAGCTTATAATTAATAATTAATTAGTGTAAGCCCAACATTTAATTATAGGCTTAAGACTCAATTTAATTAACTCTTAATTAAATTGTTCCTGTCTTATTGGTCCGAATCTAATTCGTCCATTTCTCTCCAAATTATCTCATTTTCTTTCCAATAATCTCTGTTTATTTTTCTTACTTTCCTTGATAACCTTCCTAGAAGTCAAGTGAGGAATCTAATTAGACTTATATAATTCAAGCTCCAATCAGCCCAGAATTAATTTAATCTCACTAGAATTAATTATAGCTTATTAACTAAATGTCATTCCACTAAAGACAATTAATTGAACTCTTAAATTACTAAATATTATGAGAACACAT
>JANQBM010000007.1:11042626-11062595 GCA_025594535.1 Erythroxylum domingense
TATGCATTTAACTATAAGTTAAGAGCATAAAACACAAGTCTTACCACTTAAGCTTTTCACTTCTTCACTCCTTCAACCTTCACAATTTTCACTAACTTTCCTCCCAAAACATTCACGGCATCTTCATCACTTGAGAGGGTGAGACTTTAGGTTGCTATTTTTAAAGTATCAAAGAAGAGCAAGCAAGGTGTAGGAAAAATGGAAGAGAAAAGATCAAATCTCAAGAAAACCATGAGAAGGAAGTTTCGGATGTTGTAATGTTTTCCATTCAAAGAACCCTAAACAACTTTAATAAGAAGAAGGAGAAATGTCGTGAATGGCCTACTAAAGGGGATAGTTTATTAATGAAAGACCTTAGGTGGACATGTAGGCAAGTGACATGTGTCACTTGTCACATGTCACACTCCCATTGGCTATCTTCATTTTCTTCCAAATCAATTTCAATTTCTCTCCAACATTTCAATGGCTCAATTCAAAAATTCTTAATTTCATAAGTCTAAGTTTCCAATGCCATTGGACAGTCAATTTCACTACCTGTAGACCCTTATTCTGTCATTTGACAGTTTTTCGAGTCTGAAAACGACTCCGAAAAATTTTTATAATTCTCTAAAAATTGAAAAACCCCCAATAATCCTCTCCAATCCAATTTTTACACAACAAAGCCTAGTTTTCAAATTTCCCATTTATTCGCAATTATACCGTGAAATGTCATGAATGCATGTACAGACATTTTTCATGTGCAAAAATCACTGTTCACAAGTGCATGAGCATGAGATGTGTTTTCCTAATATCTCCAATTAATCTCACGTGTACCAATTTTCATGATTCAACCCGCTGTATAGAAACGGGATGTTACACTGCTGATAGCTTTGTCTGTAAGATTCGTACTCCAAAGTACTTAAACGACATGATACCTTTCTTCATTCCTATTTTAATTGCCCTTGATGCTGTATTTAAATTAGCATTAGCAGATAGGTAGAAGTTGCTCTTGGCATGGTTACTCTTTAGTCCTGATAGTTCCTTAAATTCCTCCATAGCTTATAACATTGTGTCAATGGAATGCTTGTGTGCTTTGCAAAACAATAGAACATTATCTGTAAAAACAAGATGAGTTAGCTTAATACCTTTGCAACCTTGGTAGTATTGAAACTCCTCATAGCTTGTTGTTTTATGCTCCAATAAGGTAGATAACACCTCCATGCCAATGGTAAAAAGATAAGGAGATATTAGGTCTCCTTATCTTATGCTCTCGTTGGTTTTTGTTGGATTGCCTATGGCCCGGAAATTCACAATACGCAGCGGAATGGACCATAGGACTTCGTATCTTATGCCTTGGTTAGCCGAAACTACTCGACAAGAAGTATAACCGAAATTTCACAACGTATATGGAATTACCTCTTAACGTGGATTGGTGTTTGTTTTCAGATTTGTAGATGATAAAGAATACGAACGTCCTCTACCGATATCCACATGAGGATGAACGATTCAAGCAGCAGCTAATGTGTGCTAGCACGTTCTTAAAACACTTTTAGAATACCACACAATTTTTCTCTCAAAAAAGGAACGAACGACTAGGTCTAAGTGGCTAGGGTTTTCTTGTGTCTTCTAATGAGAAATAAGTTCTCTATTTATAGAGAAACCCTAATCCATATTCCTATTAGGAATAAGAATATCATAATCCTAAACTCATTAGGATTATGGAAGCCTAATAAGTTTCGGCCCATATTATATATAATATAATAAAAGCCCGACAACTTAATTCAATCTAATCTAATAAATATTAAATATATCCACATATATTTATTCAATGCCTAATAAATTAGGCCCAAGAGAATAAGCCCAAATCATGTCACTCTTTGTGTGCGACCCTATAGGCTCATTTGATGTTGGCAATGGGCTTGATCACACTTTAAAGCCCATAAGTCATAAGCGGCTTCTAGTAAGAAATTATAACTAACTAAAATCAAATGAGGATCGGTAATTCGATTTAACCTGTAAATATGGTTACAAACTCGATCCTTTTGTAACACGATATCAAGATTAATCACAAGGTATGGTACATGTCAACCTGTGATTAATCATAGTTTCTTGATTCTCAAGTTGACTGACTATAACAAATGATATTAATGACTCCTCATCAATTAATTTGAGCACGGCCATGTATTTCTTCAGTCATACTTGTCAAGAGGCCCAAATGATATATCTCTCATTTAAGAAAGATACAAATCCCATCTACGTCATTCACACCCCTTCGTATGATTCATTTAATGTCCAACATAAGACTACTTGTTATCTAGTTAAAGATAACTTAGTCTAATGTCAAAACACTGAATTCCTCATGTAATATTGAGAATCACTAATGACATAAAATTATGTAGTGTTCTCTCTGTGGGTCGGTCCAATATATGTTCTCTAACATATATCTATGTATATGATTTGATAACTCATATCCACGATCAGTAAAACGTGATCATCAATCAGAACATATACTAGCCTTAATTCATTATTATTCCACTAATAATGATTAACCAGGGACAGTTTAGAATAGTATTATAATGCTTATGGTTTTATTATCAAGTCACATACTTGATGACAAAAGCCTAATTCTATTTATGGAATGTAAATCACATTACATAAACAATATACATGCATATATAAAAGAATACCTCATAATATATTATTAATAAGTCAGAATGTCAGTACAAAAGTCACATATGACCATTGGCCTAGGGCACATTACTAATAGTTTTCTCAATTCAATTGGCTCCCCATTTACTTAAATTGTAATAGAAGGAGAAGTTATGCACTCCTCAATCCACTATGTGAATTTCCTTGGATATCCCATATCTCTTGAAGTGTTAATCAGGAAGTTCCAATTCATAGTATCATAAGCTTTAGTTAAATCCACCTTGATTGTGAAATTACTCCTGCTTTCCTTGTTGTTATAGCCTTTCATCAATTCTTAGCAAAGAAATAAGTTGTTTACAATTGTCCTTCCTCCCATAAAAGTACTCTGAGTGGGATTGATGATGTTCTTTAAGCTTTCCTTAAGCCTATTTTTAACGATTTTTGTGATCAATTTGCACAGGACATTGCAACAAGATATTGGCCTATACTCCTCTATCTTGCTAGCATTAGTGAGTTTGGGGACTAGGTATATGTAGGTTTTGTTCCATTCTTTAAGTAATCTACCAATTCGAAAAAAACTTTTTAACTACTTTAGCCACTTCTTCCATTATTATTTCCTAATGTTCTTGGAAAAACTTCCCATTAAATCCTTCAGGCCCAACTGTCGGATTCATTAAGAAAAGTGCTACCCCGATTTCTTCTTCTTCCACATCCCTTATTAATTCATCTTTTTCCAAGTGTGATATCTGTATGAGCTTTTTTAAGATTACTTATAGAATCTGTACAACATTCCCACTTTGCCCAAATTGTTCAATAAAGTGATTAAAGATGAAATCCTGGAGGTTCTTCTGGCCTTGGACTTATGTCCCATCTCCCTTCAGTAGCATTGCAATGTTTGCTTGTATTCCTCCTTGCTTTACACTGAATTCATGTAGTATTTGATGCATTTCTCCCCATCTTTCAACCACAGCATCCTCAACTTTTATCTAACCAGCTCTTCATATTTTTGCAATGCATCATTATACTTCCTTATCACTTCTGCTTTCTTTTGTTTAGTTTCACATCTTCTGGTTTTAACACTATTTTTCTCTGGCATTCCTGGAGCAACTTCAAGGCATCTTGCTTCTCCTTTTGATCTGTTATTGGGTGCTGATTATTTAGAGCTTTCATCCTCTCCTTGACTTCCTTTAACTTTATTGTTAATTGGTAAGCCTTAGTACCATACGCCCTTTTTTTTTTAGTCCCTCTCACTACTATCCTGAATTCTAGCAGCCTCATCAGAAGATTAAACACCTTGAAAACACTTCTTTTAATTGCATCCTGACCTACTATTTGAACCAGCATAGGGCAGTGGTTCGACACAGTTGGATCATCATAATTTACTATACTCAGTGAAAACTGCTAAAGCCACTTGTCATTCACCATACACTGATCAAGATTTTCAATAAGAAACCATTCCTTGGATTGCTTATTGCTCCATTTGTGCAAATGTCCTATTTCCTTTAGATCTGTCAACCCTGTTACATCAAGCAATCTCCACAGTTCAATTCCATTTTGCTAAGACCATTTCTTACCACACCTAACTTCATTTGAGTACAGATTAGAATTGAAATCACCTACCGTTACTTAAGGTGCCATTGTATTCTTGTGGATATGGATAATTTGCTCCCACGGGGATGTTCTTTGGAGTCCAAAATTAGCCGTATAAACTACTGAGATGTCTAATCTTGTGTTGTCCTTCTTTATGCTAATTTCTCCGTAAATCATCTAATCAGTGCATTGCCTCTTAATCACATCAAACTTAGATGAATTATAACAAAACACCACTTTCCCATTCTGATGGCTAGAGTGGCTTGTTAGATTCTCCATTCTTTGCCTAAAAACCACAAATGCTTTCCCAAATTCTCTTCAACAGACCATCAAAATCCGCCTTGCTATTCTTCATATAATCCTTAATAGCAAGTTGCTTATTCATGTTGTTTAAATCCCTTATATTCCATATGATTCCCTTCATCATTTCTTCTTCTCCCTGATCTTTATTTCCTAGTTTTCGTACCAATACTCTATTCTTGCACCTAGTCTTTACCTCCCCCTTCCTCTTACGTTTCTTTAATCTCCTCTTGTCCAGACAGTTTCTTCTCCTTTCTGTTATGTTTTGTTTCACTAATAAGGAGGCACTTATACTAGTCATTTCGGGCCAGTCTTGGCTGATTTCATATTTAGCAACAAACATCACCCTAACGAGCAAGTAGTAAGGGTATTAAAATTAATGTAACATATTTTTGAAATCTATGGAATCATAAAGTTTAGCTCGCGTTGTTAATCTTTCTTCTAATTTTGAAAAGTAAAATAAAAGCATTATTCAATCCGCCATAACTTGACTTATTTATCACAAATGTCACAGCTTCCATAGCTATTGCTCCTCTACGCATGCAGCAACTACCAAAATGTATGTTTCCCACCATTATGATGTCAATAAAACCCAATAGTAGACCATCGGAGATGGATGCGATGATGGATAATGTAATGTTGAGGCCTTTCCTCCTTTGAAGGAAAGCCTCGCAACCAAAAAAGTTAGAAACAAGGATGAAGCTCAATATGTATCTCAATCTATGGAATTCGATGCCGACACTTTGAATGTTCCTTTAATAAACCAAGTTGGCCAAGGGTTATCCTTCAGGAACAGGCTTCTTCAAGACCATCGCGTAGAACGGAAGACAATAACTCTCAAGCCAGGTGAGGTATCTCATGCTCACAATGGTGTTGGCCCAACGATTACTTTTGCAGAAAGTGTCCTTATGCAGATGGGCGAGAATATGGCGCATACCTTGATTGTTCGACCCCTTGGAAGGCATATTGGTTACAAAATCCTTTATAACAGGTTGCTGTCAATTTGGAAGCCTAAAGGAGATATTAAACTAATAGATATAGCGGATGGGTTCTATCTCTTGAGGTTTGCCAACTCAGAAGACTATCACAAGGCACTCCTCCAAGGACCTTGGACGATTTTGGGTCACTATATTCGAGTTTTCCCATGGCATCGTGACTTCGATACAAAGGATGATCATATTGAATCGGTTGCCTCATGGATTTGACTCCCAGGTTTGCCCACTCAATATTATCACGAGGATCTCTTAAAGGAGATTTCGAGTCCTATTGGAGTTTATCTCAAAACTGATGAACATACATTATCAGAGAAAAGGGGGTTGTTTGCACGAATTGCTCTACGACTAGATCTACGTAAACCCCGTACTCTTTCAGTTACGGTGGATGGAAAAGCCTGCCCTGTGCAGTACGAAGACCTCCATAGAATTTGCTTTTCATGCGCAAGGTACGGGCATGCAACTGAGGAGTGTCAATTTTTGGATTCGTCATCTCAGAAAACTAATTTGCCACCAATAATTAATCAGGATATTAAATCATCATCGGTGCCAATTCCGGCTTCTTCCCATCCCTCTCCGGCGGGTCATGTTGCAGCCCCATTTACGGGAGGGAATATTGCATCCAACAGTCAATTTCCATCTATACATCATAACGAAAAGGATTCCGAGCCACAACACAATCCGGGAGCACGAAATAGGCAACATTCATATCAACAGCATTCACTAAAGAATTATCCCCAGGATTCCCTCACAATCACTGATTTTTCCATGCCCGGGCCTTGGATGGTGGCTCAAAAGAAGGGAAAGAAAGCTCCGGTTACACAAAATCAAGAGCGGTTACAGGAATCTAATTTAGGCAAGGATTCTGGAAATAAAAGTCAATACACTCACGCGGTCTCCAATCCTTTTACCTCGGGCTCGCGTTTTAATGTTTTGGACGTGGTGGACCATGGGGAGGATCCCAACAATTCACAAAATGTAAACTCTGTAATTGAAAACACCCCATCGTTCCAAGCCACCAAGTCCAAGCCCAACCCCACTAAATCAAGTACTATAGGTTCCAGAATAAAAAGAAAGTTAAAGACTCCTGCAAACGACACTGTTTGGGTTAAAAAGCCTCCATCGTCAACCCCTTTTATTCAATTCGAAGCTAATCAAATAAAACAGATACCTGCTGCTACTAGCTCGATCGTTCCTCCCCTAGTTCAGAGCATTCCTCCCTCAGCAGAAAAACAGTCATCCAATCATCGTGCAGTTATTGTTCCTCATCCGCTTCACAACCAGTCCAGCTCAAGCCCTTCAGATTTTCTAAACTCTCCATTAATCGATGTCCCTACCAAGATGGCAGATTTCAGAGGAATTTACTTGAATAAGAGACACACCATAAAAGTGAGATCTACAACTTCTGAATCCTCTCATACCTCCACCTCACAGGAACATCAGCTTAGCTCAATGACTGACATCGAGGTACATCCATCAACCTCTAGGACGCTGATAATTTCCAGTATGGAGGGGCATGAGCCACCCGACGAGGCCAGGTAAGTCTGCTGTCATCTTCTTTAATAATATCCACATTCTATGGATATACGAATAAAATTATTATCTTGGAATGCCCAAGGCATAAAAAATGATACTACTATTTCTGCTTTGAAAAATCTCATTAAACTCCATAATCCTAATTTGCTAATCATTCTTGAACCTAGAATTAACGGTGATGTTGCAGATAAAATTATCAGAAGCATTGGTCTTGGTTTCTCAAACTCTTTTCGAGTGGAAGCACAAGGCTTTTCTGGTGGTATCTGGTTAATTTGGACTGAAATTCTCTCAATTGATATCATTGATTTGGATTGGCAGTTTATTCATGTTTCTGTCTTACTTAATGATTTGTATAAATTTAATCTTACTGCCATCTATGGCAGCCCATCTCCTCATATTAGGAGGTTTCTTTGGCATAAACTAATGTCTCTTGCAGACGATGTATTTCTCCCATGGCTGTCCGTTGGTGATCTTAATGACTTCCTAAATGAAGAGGACAAAACCGGTGGGAAACAAACTCCAGGTTGCAGATTATTTAATGATTGGCTGAATTATGCTAGTCTAGTCCCATTGGGTTATACAGGATCAAGGTTTACTTGGGCGAGGGGATCTTGTCACGAGAGAATAGACTGGGCCTTGGCTAATGAGGACCTGTTGAACCTTTTTGAATCTGCTTCTGTCAGACACCTACCAAGAGTTGCTTCTGATCACTCCCCACTTCTAGTGTCTCTTTAAAGGATGGATGCAGCCCACGCACGCATATCATACTTCCGTTATCTCAAAGCCTGGGAATCTCATGACGGGTGGAAGCCTTGGTTAAGTATGAACTGGAGGAATCATCTACCGCTTGAAGAAGCCTTGACTATGTTGCAATGAGATATTACCATTTGAAAACACGATGTTTTTGGCAATATTTTTAAAAAGAAAAAGAAGACACTTGTCAGACTTGAAGGATTGCAGAAAGCTTTGGCTTTGAATCCGTCCTCTTATTTGAAGAAGTTAGAGATTCAATTGAGAACCGAGCTAGAGAGGACGCTCACTCAAGAGGAACTCTTAAAACAACAGAATGAAAGGGCTCACTGGATTTGCTTGGGGAATAGAAACACAAGCTTCTTTCACTCAGTTCACAAAACGAAGTCCAGGCACTCGCTTTCAAGATCCATACAGTTAGAAAATAGCGTATGGTGCTCAGACCGGACGAGGCTGATGGAGGAAGTTTCCTTGTTTTATCAGAATATTTTTGATGCACGTAGGGACAACTCTAACTATTCTCCACCACTTTACCCTATTTGCGGAAAGTTCCCTAAGTTGTCTGACTCTCAGTTGCAGATGCCGAAAAAAGTGGTTAATAATGAGGAGATTAGGGCTGCCCTCTTTGACATGGACCCAAATAAGGCGTCTGGCCCGGATGGTTTCTCGGGTAGCTTTTATCAACATAACTGGGATACTATCTCGAATTCCTTGTGCGCGTTTGTTCAGAATATTTTTACTACAGGGCAAATGTCGAACCGTGCTAATAGAAGCATGATTTCACTTATTCCAAAGCTACAGAAGCCGGAAAGATTTGGACATTTCCGACCGATCAGTCTAGTTAACATTAATGCCAAAGTTGTAACTAAGTTAGTAGCCAACAGGTTGAAGCTAGTAATGCCTCACTTAACACTCCAAACGCAGTCTAGCTTTATCCAGGGTCGGAATATTTCTGAGAATATTGTGGCCGCGCAAGAGGCGATTCATACGATGAGAAATGTCATGGGTAAAAAAGGTTTTATGGCAGTCAAGATTGATTTAACGAAGGCTTTCGATAGAGTCAAATGGGGATTCATTTATGATACTCTATTGGATGCCGAGATTCCCTCCTATTTGAGAGATGTTATTATGTCCTCTTTGGAAACGAGTACAACACAAGTTATTTGGGAAGGGCTAAGAGGAATGGAATTTAACCCCAAGCGAGGTGTGAGACAGGGGGATCCTGTCTCTCCCTATCTGTTCGTTCTTTGTATGGAACGGTTATCCCACGCCATTAACAATGCAGTTCATCAGGGACACTGGAAGCCTTTGACTTTTGACAGACAGAAATTCTCTCTATCACACCTTCTTTTCGCCGATGATCTCATCTTGTTCTCAGAGGCCTCTCCCCAATAGGCGGACTGCATTATGAGTGTTCATCAAGTTTTTGGGGCATCCTCGGGACAAGTAGTGAACTCGTCCAAATCTGTCTTTTAGGTTTCCAGGAATGTTTCTCAGATAGTGGCTAATGAGATTGAAGGAATTCTTGATATTAAACGAGTTGACGATCTTGGTATCTATTTGGGCGTTCCTATTCTGCATGGAAGACTCACGAGGGACACACACAAGGCTACGATTGCTAAGTTACATAAAAGGGCGATTTTATGGAATCCAAAGAGAATTTCCATGGCAGGTCGACTGTCACTATGTAAATCAGTCTTATCTGCAATTCCAGCTTATCAGATGCAGACGGTAGTCTTCCCTACGAAAAGTTGTAACGAGTTGGATAGGGTAATTCGTAATTTTCTATGGGGTGGTAGTCAAGACGAACATAGACAGTCTCTAGTAAGGTCGGACGATTGTTGCCAGCCAAAGAACAGGGGCGGTCTTGGTCTTAGAAGAATGAAAGATACTAATGCAGCTTTTATCTTAAAAGTTGCATGGGAATTAGTGACAGATACGCCAAAACTCTGGAAGTCTATCATAGCAGCCAAGTATAATTTGAATAAGGTGGACTTATTGAGAATAAATCCAAATCCGAGAGGTTCACATTTTTGGAAACAGGTTATAAAGTCTCTAAGTACCATCCGAGACTCTGTCGGTTGGACCATCGGGGATGGCAGGAGAGCGTTATTTTGGATAGACTCTTGGACAAGATCTAATCTTCCTCTAGCTTCTTTTGCCTTAACTCCACTCTCTTATTTAGATTTAAGTAAAACGATTAACCATTTTGTGTTGGATATAGGCTGCTGGGATCTTCAAAATCTATACAACTGGTTACCTCATGACAAGGTTCTGGAGATTTTAGCTTCGGTTCCACCATCCAATAAAGCAGGGAGGGACTTACCATTCTGGAAACTGACCGCAACAGGGCACTTCACATGCGCATCGGCGATTGAACACAATTTTGGCCAAAATTGGAATACAATAGATAATAGATGGGATAATATCTGGTCCTTGAAAACACAAGAAAACATTAAAGTTTTCTTGTGGAAAGTCGTTAGAGGTGTTCTTTAGACTAATGAGGAAAGATTCCGTAGAAAAATTAGTCAATCTCCCGTATGCCATTTATGTAATTCACCTGAAACAACATTGCATGTGTTGAGGGACTGTTTTCGTTGTAAAGAACTATGGAAGTTGATTTATCCCTACTTACCACCCACTTTCTGGATACAACAGTCACCAGCAGAGTGGATTTTTAGTAACCTGAGTACTAATTTGTCTAATGTTAATTGGCAGGTCCTGTTTGCAGTAACCTGCTGTAGAATCTGGTGTTCCAGAAACGCAGAGGTTTTTCAAGAAAAACCAACTACTGGCAGTGAGCTAATTCATACCATTCATGCTTCATACAATGAATCTCAATGGGCTTTCCAGTTCAACTACGAAGAAATTCAGAAACGGAAAAGGGCAACGGTCTACTCACCAGTTGTTAGTCAGCATGAAGATCTAGATAACAACGAGGATGGTCTCTACACAATTACCGTCGACGCAGCCGTCTGTCGGCACTCTGAAGAAGCGGCCTGCGGTGGAACAATTAAAGATCATAACTCAGTTTGGTTCCAAGGTTTTTCTAGAAGAATCGGTAAATGTTCAGTCTTGACGGCCGAGTTATGGGCAATATATCATGGCATTTCTTTGGCCAAACTAAACGGACTTCAGCACATTAAGATTAGATATGACAGCAAGGTTGCCATCGACCTACTAAATGGGTTAACCGAGTACTTACCAGTTTTTCACTTGGTGACTCGTATCAATCTCCTAGCTCAAGATTGTACCCGGATATCCTTCTGCCATGTGAATCGATCAACAACTTTCGAAGCTGATGTCTTAGCTAAGACGGGACTTTCCATCCCCTCATTAGATCTCTGTACTTTCAGCAGCTTCCCAGAAACGCTATCGAAACTTTCAGCTCGCCAGCAGGTTGTAAGGAGCAGCATGGTGGATCGTCAATTTGTTAACTTTCCGTTAAACGGCAGACTACTGAATCCGATCAGACGGAACCTCACTTTCCAAGACGTTCCTTCTTCCTCATCAACTTCTGCTTCTCTCTCATTAGGTGGAGTACACTTTGCACCTAACCTGCCAGATCGTTTTGTGATTTTCCATCCTCCCTAGGAGGTTTTTCTTGTAAATTCACCATGGTCCCTTTGACCTTCCTCGTTAAAAAAAATAATAATAAAATAAAATAAAATAAAACCCAATAGTAGCCAGTACACCTTAAATATCGCGTGCGACATAGATGCCCCATATAACTAGACAAATTCCACAATGAACAAACTTGAGAAAGAAAATGCTATAAAGAGAGTAGAGGAATTAGAAGTATGGCATACAAAAGATATACTAGATGCAAAAATGATTAGGTCAAAGGATTAGATTCAGGCTTACTTTCCAATGTATTGCCTAACTGCTTAAATGAAATAAATATAATCTGTAAGTCTATCGATTTCCAACTATGTTGGCAAATAACATAAGCAATAACTTCTTATGTTTGACACTTGCATTTAAAGAAGAATATCAAAGTTGATGGGCAAATGTGTCTCTCTCAATGATAATGAGGCAGTTATCTCCTCATCTTGTCCGAAGAAGTTCAAGTGGTAAACTTTCCATTGCCAGCTGAAATTTGACAAGACATATTTAGATAACATATAGCTTCTCTGTGCAGTAAAATACAAAAATTACGCTTACCCAGAGTCTTGGAGTTGTTGGATTGGAGTTTGTATGCAATTTGGAGAGCTCTGACTCAAAACTAATAACAATTACTACTCTGAACTCGATTGAAAATGGGCTGCAAAAGAAACCAACATCATTTTTAAGATTGAAAGAGCATCTTTACAACTGTATAAACAATACCTTGTAGAGCACACGATTATGTTAACCAAGACATGAAAATCAGAACAAATGAATAATTCAAAGTAGAACTACTATTAGACCATCCAGAATTCTTTCCCATAAGCTAATCTATATACCTCTAAACAAGTTCCCAGATTCCCACATTCAGAAAGTCATAGTTCTCCATTTTTTGCTATCCATATAATTTTCAAGCATCCTTTGCAGCAGCTAATAAATTTCGTTGCACATTCATTATAGAAACGAGTCCATGAGTAATAAAAATCTTTTTCTTTTTTGGGTTCCACCACTCACAAACTAAGACTTGCATTCGGACCATATTACAAACATACTAACTAAACCACACAGATCAACTACTAAAACCACGGCGTGAGGCTATAATAATGTACTTTTTCAACACTTATTTAAACCATGAAGTCAAAACCAGATAATGACATTTAACCCATTTTTGTTAATCATCCTTAACATGTAGAAACCAAGTAGCAGGACATCTTAATAATCAGCACCTTAGTCAAGAACCAAGGAGAGAGAGATTATGGGAACTATAAAACTTACCCAGCCAAGATAGTTGGACAAGTCAAAAGCCGGGGAAGGATAACATATATGGGCAAAGTTACATTGCGACAGACATCACCATCTGCTATCTGAGAAATGCAAAGGGCAAATTTTTCAAAACAAGGCATGCTTGTGAAAATAATTTGATAGCGAAAATGCATACCTGTGTGGTCTGAATTAAAGAGGTTTCAGTCACAATTCTATCTCCCAGAAGAATTGACTCCACTCGGAGCAAGTGAATGTCAATGGAGCTGATCGGGACTGCAGATGTTTCAACTGTTAGCTCCCCAGTAATGGGATCCGACAAAGAACATTGAGTGGATATTCTCCCCGTCACCCGAAAACCACCTTCATAGCCAAGTAGTGTACAATGTCATATGAAAGATCTTCCAAATGACAAGATGCATGCACTGTTATTCATATACAGACATATCTATACAGGTAGACAGACAGATAAAACCAACCATTGTAAAACTCATTAGAATCAAAGGTACAGAGAAAGAGGAAACATGAAGATGATGCAAACCTGACTTCAACTCAGGAAGTAAAGGGTGTCTTTGTGTGTCCTGAGTAATGTAAAAGATAACCATCTCAGGTGATATTGGTCTCTCAAGAAGATCCGCTGAATTATCATAATGCCAGAATGAAGACACTCAGTTCAATATCCATGAACATGAACAACATTAACAACAGATATTCATTCCCTAAACACACCTTCATCACTTTCAACTATGAACTCCAACGTTGCAGATTTTGATCTATGTAGGTAACCTCTCGCCACATCTACATTAACCAAATACTATTACAGTGTTCATTAATTGTTAAGATATATAAAAACATGTAAAGTAAAAGCCATCTGTAAACGGGAAACATAAGGAAGAGACCACAAATAACATGATATACTGATTAAGGTTCTGGACTTTTTTCACAATACAGAAATATTCACCTGGATACCAATATTTGTCCCATGAAATGTCTCGTAAAATCTTTCCAAATTTTAAGGAAGAGACCACAAATAACATGACATACTGATTAAGGTTCTGGAATTTTTTCACAATACATAAATATTCACCTGGATACTAATATTTGTCCCATGAAATGTCTCGTAAAATCTTTCCAAATTTTCTCCCCGAGGCTGCTTCAAAACTACAGAAAATGGTATCTGCCACGACAAGAAACCTTTTATAGATTTGTGAATGAAAAGAAAAGTAAATGATGATTGAAAGAAAGAAGAGAAACAAACAGTGACAGGAAACTAGAGAAGATCAATCCGTAATGATATCTAAAGGGGGAAGGTTGTTCACTCAAACATGTCAAAGAAAATTCTGATGGTGACCTAGAAGTATATTTTTATTAACTATGGAATTGCATTAGAAGCACTGCAGATCAAGTTTCATGAACCATCAAATCAAATCACAACTGTTCTCCATCATATATACCTCTGTTATACCTGAGCCAATCTTTCCTGCTGATTTGATCTCAAGGCTCTTACTTCTGTTTCAAAATAAGGAACACCAAAACACCTGTCAGAAAGAAGCATGACACAAATATCCACTGACATGGTAATTCAAACAATAAGATAGTGACTACAAGTATATATAAATTTATGCAAGCCAAACATAGAAAGCATAAGAAAAAAAGAGACAAGGTCCCAGAATTCAATTCGTCTAAGATCAATTTGACCTCACACCCTATAATCTGCTGCTAGGAAAGAATTCTGCAATTCACATGCAAGTAACACTAAGTTTAAGAGTCACTTTAACAGGTGCTTGAACAATAACATGTGAGGACTTGTCTTACAACTAGGAACGGAAAGCCATTTCAAGTTTCAGAAATGTTTCCATGAATTGCATATCTTAATTTCTTAAATGCCAAAAATCTAGGAAAATGAAATTACAGTTATGTTCATGGAGAAGGTACCTGTATTTTCCTTTATAGCAATTAATCTCAGAAGCATGTCTAGCTTAAATTAGCTACAAGAGGCCTGGTTAAGATCTATATGTGCACCAAATGTAAGTTTTCCCTTGTTTCACACTCATTGTTAGGTGTCTTAGCATTAAGCATAAAAATAAAACAAAACTTCACAATTGTTTGTTGCAAGAATGTTACTAGAGCTTCCTCGCCCATGGAAAATCTTCATAAGTCTAATTCAACCATAGCAAAGAGAATTGCAACTGAATGGGATGGTTACAAGCTTGCCAACAAGCACAACCACAATGGTCCTATATAGGATGCATCAGTTATTGGATCAATATTATTTTGGAATATTATTATTGTTCTTGATTGCTCTATATGATAAATATAAGAGTAAAAGACACAAGACTCCCCTATAATTGAAGTAACTTTTTAAAAACCCCTTAATCATTAAAATTCCTAAAAAAAACTCCACGTGCTTTTCAATTTTTCAGAAAAACCTTTCTTTAAAATTTTGTTAAAATATAAAGGCCAAACATGTAGCACGAATACATGAGGACGATCAAATCTTGTTGATGACATGAAGATCCAACTCAACTCCTAAAACACGACCAAAATCAATTAAATATGACAAATAAATAATTTAAGATAGCTATAGTAAACTATTAGTTTTAGTCAAGTTTAATTAGTTCATTTCAAATTTAAGAACTAGTTTGAGTCATCATACCATCAGCAGCGAGTCAAGTTTAATTAGTTCGTTTCGAATTTAAGAGCTAGATTGAGTCATCATGTCAATAGCATCTAATTAGTCTATGTGTGATATTCATGTCGTGTATTTCACCGTTATTTTTTAACAAAAGTTTAAAAGGAGTTTTTTTAGAAAATTGAAAATTACAAGAATTTTTTCAAGAATTTTAAAGATTGAGAGTTTTTTAAGTAATTTAAACAAGAGAGCTCCATATCTTTACCTTGTAATTTTTCAAGAATTTTAAAGATTGGGAGTTTTTTTTAAGTTATTTAAACTACACGAGAGCTTTGTATCTTTTACCCTGAATATAACTATTAAGACCTAGTTAATAATAACTGATTCTATGTCTATTTTTCTCTTCTACAAATGTTAAAGCCAATGACATCCTAGGGAAAAAAAAAACAAAATATGAAAATAAGGTATGATCAATACCACATTAGCATTGTACAAGAAATTGTTCATGGCATTACCATAGTGAACAATGCTGCCATGGTATCAACTATATTCTCCATATTGTCCAAAAAAAAAACAAAATGTTTTGTGTCCAAAAGATTTTCAGTCCAATTTGAATTTTTTGGGAAGAATTTGTTTCCTTTTACTTTGAAGATTTCTTTTTATAATAAGTTGGGCAACAGAAACATACTATTTTACCAAAATTTAGCTTAAACCTTAATATTTGGCATTGTTCAAAAACGACTCATGTTTAAACCCCCGATTGGCGAAACCCCAAACTCCCATTAATGTTGTGTCAAGTATCAACTACGTGACATGTTTTTTGAGTGTAGGGAATCCACCAATACCAACATGGCATCCTAGCTTATCCCCCGCACATTCTGTAATTACTGATTTTGTAATCCTTAACTTGGTGGCTTTATTAGTGAAGCACTTCCTTACATCAACTCTTTCCAAATAGAGCACAGCAACAATTATATTGCCCCCCTAAAGCTCATTCACTAGGAAATAGACCAACCTAAAAAGTAGCATGTGTACTCATTTGGAGTCGTCTTTCTTGAACTACTCATTAGTAAATCTCCCGGGATTTCCCCAACCATATCAACTTACCCTAAAAATTTCGGACATGGTAAGGTGGATTAGAAAGGAATTGCAGAAGAGATACAATGTTGCTCCAAGAAGTCCATGAAAAAAAAGAGATGTCAATAGTTTCCCATGTTTCTGTTGCACGTACTGAGGTTGACACTAAAGTCAGGTTTCAACTCCTAATTTCTTAAATTATGGATTACAAATTGTGATGAAGCCCACTACCAATATTGGTAGTGGTAGACCCCCCACACTCAAAAAATATGTCATGTAGGCAATACTTGACAAAACCTTGCCATAAGCTTAGGGTCATATTAGTCGAGGATTCAAGTGGGATGATTTTCATACTGTGATGGTCCCTTTTGAACACTACCAAATGTTAAGATTTTAGTTAAATTTTGTCAAAACACTAAGGGTCAAAACATACGTTTTGCCTAATAAATTGACAGGATGAGTTAGGGTTTTCTTTATTGAGGATTTTTGTTCTGATTGAGAATTTTTTCGTTAATTAATTTGAGAAATTCCATTTTGATACTAAATTGGTAGAGTTACAATCAATATGTCGGGGATAATTATGGTTTTGATGCTAATTGAACATATTCATTATTAATTTTTTTGGAAGAAATCATTTTGAAAAAGAACTTGCAAGAGGCTTGCAAATGAATCTGCGAAGTTTTTTCCTTATATAGGTTTAGGGTGAGGACTATAAAGTTTGTCTTTATATGAATCCTACATAATATAGAATATAATCATTATTAATATTACTTTTTACCATATACTATTACAAATAGAAGGGTTAAAACCTAGTTAATAATTCGTGGTTTTATCTATTATTATACAACATCAAACCTAAGAAAAAAAAATCATGCTAAATCCATCATCAACTCAATCTATAAACTCAAATTTCTGACTAAATAAAAATATGAGCCTTTTATAATTGTTCTTTAGGTTATTAAGTTCCCTTATTTAGCTTGTTTACCTTATTTTCCAATTAGGCCATCTAAGTTTTGAAAACTACCGTTTCTTAGTTAAATCTTTCCAATTCTAACTGGGATCCTACTAGAGAAGACTGATACAAATAGGTTGTTTTAGCAACATCCTCACCTATTGTTCTTTCAAATACTTTCATTCAAGAGGTTACCTGGAGAATCCTAGCCTGCTTCATACAACAAATGATATGAGAGCTTAACGTCCTATATACTAAAAAGGATTTTCAATTTAGAAACAGTGATTTATCATGGCTGAGGTCAAATATTGCAACTAACCCCAATAAACAAGGTGGGAAGAGATAAAGTGAATGATTAAATACTTGACCAGGCTGAAAGTTGGCATCACGAAATAGTGGAAGCAAGTAAGGAGAATTCAAAGGTGACCATGAATCCCTTGAAATTTTGTAAGCTGATCAGGTAGATGATGCAATAATGCAAAACATCCACGAACCAATCAGCATGAGTTAGATTAGAAGAGCAATCAGTTCACATCCTTAAGTAGTGCATGAGTCAAAGTTTAAGTTAAGGATTTTCATGAAAGATTACATGTAAAAGATCATTTGGAATAGATAAACAATACTTAAACACTAATTTGACTATCCACGTGTTTTCACAATAAATGATTTTTCTTGGGGGCTAATAAAAGTTGGGCAAACAAAAAGGCTTTTATTTTAACACACCAAACCTTTCTCTAAAAGTTATCTAGCTTGTTTCTGTCCTCAACTCATTGAGCGGGACACATTCTACATGCTGGTAGGTTCGATAAAGATGCTCCCTACTACCAATTGATATGATGTTGGATGCCCTTTAGAGGTGGCAATTTTTTTAGTAAATCCTCATTAACTAGCTCCTTGAACTCCTTTAAAAGATATCAATTAAACCTCTTTCCATAAAAATCAACAACTTTAACCTTGACCCCTATACTCTTTGAAATAAAAGGCGTGAAATTAACCAATCTTCAACCTAGAGTGCAACTTTGTGAAGAAGCTTATTCATTCATCACATCTTCAAGCTCAAAATGTTTTCAAAACTCATGGGATTCGTGTTCACTTTTGGATTTTCATGGATTCCCACTAGTTATTGCAAGATTTGCGCAATTAGGGTCAGGTATTCAATTATTCATCAAATCTTTGCCTTTGTTGAGACTTGTTGCCCCTACCTGAATTAATCATAGTTTGAGTTGAAAATCCATGGTGAGATAGAGAATTTTAAGATTTTATATCAATTGTTGTGGGTAAAGGTTAGGGCAGCAAGATTTCAACAAATTAGGCAAGAATAGAGTCAACTGTTGTTGGAACAATTCAAATAAAATTAGGGTTTTCAAGAAAACCTTCCAATCTAACTTCAAACAACCATATTATAGTGTAGCCTTATTCCAATCTAACCTGAAACAAACTTAGTGGAATGACAAGGAAATACCATATACAAAGCTAAATAATCGAACTTAATACAGTCAAGAAATATCATGGAATGCTCCAGCACCACCCAGTGATTTGGAAGAAACTATTAGCATTACAAAATAGAGGAGTATTCTGAAGTTATAAATTAGTAACTATTTCACCACATAACTACAAGAAATAAAAATCAAAGATGACAGTGCTAGATTAAAAATTGAAAAAAAAAACAGAAAACATTAACAAATAACGAAAGGACAATGCCAAATCGCCCATGCCAATAGATAAATAAGAAACATAGCTGCACCATAAATTAACTAACACAAATCAAGAAGCGAAATCAAATGAAACGGTGTGGCTTACACAATGGTGATAGGCTTGACAACGCCGTACAAAGACTCAATCACACCCGCCGATCCTCCTCGAACCTGTAAAAAGTCAACTAACAACAAAGTTGCGTTTTTCATCCATTTTACGGTAAACAAGGACGAGAGACTTTTGAATAGAAGACCTGCATGTTAACGGATCCGTTGACAGTGAGGTGAATCCCGCAGTGTGAGAAGGAAGAAGAAGATGTAATTACCACTTTGCCCTCGACAGATTCCTGAAATCGCATGATCATCACCAACACAAACAACCCAGAAGCGAAGACAGCGATTAAAGAAAAGAGAGAGAGAGAGAGAGAGAGAGAGAGACAGGACGCATACGGAAGGGCGAAAGATGCGGTTTGGACGGGCAAATTTGAGTTCTATCTTTGACATAATTTAGGGTGATTGAGAGATTTAACGCGTCGGCAAATGATCGGCGCCGATGCTGACGTTGCTCTCGGAAAATCACAGAGATTCAAGCTGCTTTGATAAGTTCACCGCTCGTAGCGTTTAGGAACTCGTAATGTTATATTATTTTTTATTTTTTTTATATCTAGAAGAAGAATAGCAAAAAGATTACATATTGAGACGAGGGAGACAAATCCCTGATAAATTCTCGCTACGTTTGGTTGCTGTCTCCAGTATCTGGAGACGGAACGGAACAGGACGGAACGGAACAAAAGCTGGAGACAGTAAGGTGTTTGGTTGTGGTGGACAGAACAGAAATTTCTGTCTCCGTCTCAGGGACAGAATGTGTTTGGTTACAGTGGACAGAACGAAAAAATAGTGACAATGACAAAAATGCCCCTGGTCCTTAATATGATTAAAAATAGGTAATTAA
>JANQBM010000007.1:11063231-11073364 GCA_025594535.1 Erythroxylum domingense
ATAAGCCTCTTTTTTCGATGAAAAATGTTGCCAAACTGGTTAGTATTCCACAGTTGTAAGTTCTCTGAGAGAGTTTTCAGTGCTCCAGGAAAATAAATAGTAAACTTTATTGTCACATGAAAAGTAGAATTCACTATTTAAAATCTATAAATATGATCTCATTATAGGGACGCTTGACCTTGAGGTCTGATTGGGCTTAAGGTAGGGGCTTAATCCAAGCCCGATCTAGTTTGCGGTTGTTCGACCCGAACTTGAACCTGACTTAGATCCAAAACTTGAGCTCTAATCAAAAAATGAAGATTTTTTTTTCACAAGATTCAAGCCTTGGCTGGGGCTAGTAGGCTTGGGTAAACTCGAACTTGAGCATAATTTGAAACCCAATTTTTCAAAGCAGTTGAGCCCAAGACTTGATTAACTTGGACCTAGCCTGTTGAATCTAAGTCAGGCTGGGGCAAGTCGGGTTAGACTCAGACCCAGTTATCATCTCTACCTTACTGTCACATGGCAAGTGAGACTTACGGTCTGAAATTTATGTACAATTGTCTTTGCTGTTACATGGCAAGTGAGGCTCGGTGTCTGAAATTTATGAACAATTGTTTTTAACTATAAGACTCACCTTCTAATTAATTTAAAATAATAATAATACAATATAGACCACTTTCTATTTAAAAATATAAAAATAATGTCATGTTAGCATTGATATAATATTTCACTAACAAAGATTTAACCTCTTTAAATTTTTTGTCTACCTAAGGTATGTTCTAAATGTTTGAAATCATTAGAATTTAATTTGAACACTTGAAAATGTTAAGGTTTAAGTTTAATTATATTGAAAATGTTGGTTGAACTTAAACAGTCATACAATTATTTTTGTCAATTCTTTTATTTCATACAACAAATATATACAAATTTGGAAGTCTTCATATATTATACAAAATATATGTATTTATTAGTAGTTTACCACAAATAGGATCAGTAAACTTTTCCATTTACATATTAGCTTTGTTTGTGACTATGTTATCAATATTACAAATTATTTAAAATTTTTGTACATAAGCTATAAAAAGTTTTAGGCTGGTCTAAACTCAAAATTTTCTTATGTTTAAATTTTTCATAGATGTCAAACAACAAAAATTAAGCACCTAAAGCACTAAACAATTAATGTTAGAATATTAATCTTGATTAAAAAGTATTTAATAATATTTAATTTTTGTTTGAATAAATTTTATTAAGAAATACACTTTCTTAATAACAAGATCTTAAAATATAAAAATAAGTAATTAAAATTTGTTTTATTATTATCTTGAATTCATAATTAATTTTACAAATTTATACAAATGTTCTTATGTTTATAATTTTAATTTGAATTTGGGTCGAGTAAGTATTACAATTATATTCTACCTATTTTATATCATTTCATTTTCTTTTATCTTATATTAAAATAAAATCTTATTAATAGATGAAATCTAGAAAATAAATAATTCTTCAAAATCCTATAAGAAAAATAAAGGCTGCATTTTCTTTAGTTTTCTAATTTTCTAATTTTCAATTTATAGTATTGTATTGCTTATCTTATTACTTATTTTATATTTTTATTTATACATTTTTATTTATATTTTACTATTATTATTATCTTTTACGTTTATTTTTATTTTATTTTAACTTTTTATTATATTAATATGTATATGCATAGATATTTTTTATGTAAATATATCAGAAACGGTCTCTCTACTATTTAGGAGTAAGACTGCATACTACTGGATCTCTCTAAACCCCTTTATATAAATAAAAAGTTTACTGAATTATTGTTGTTGTTATTATTCTTATTATTAATGGTCACTAGTGCAAGTCTAAAAGGTCATTATCTTTTGGACCTAATTACCTTTCCAACCCTTCCATTTTCTTTCTCACTTAAGCTAACTTTTACTGCTTATGTTCCTGAACCTAACCAATAGGAGCTTAGACCTCTTTTTACTACAAAGCTAGGCACCTTGGTTACTCCAACACGCTTCATCCTTAAGCTGAACTGGAAGAATGAGATGGGAGACTTAACTAGTCTTTCACACCAATATTGCCCTCTAGAAACTATAGATGGTAGAAGCAAACTAGCCTTTGAAGTTGGAGTCCTAAAGGAGGGAACAAGGTTATGGGTTGTCACTATTGTTGGCTTCTTTCTTAGGAAGTGTCCATTATTCCTGATGGATGCATAATTGGTCATATTTATACCCCATATTTGATATATATTTACTTGATATTTTATACTTTTATCATATATTTGGTACCTAATTTGCTCCAAGTATGATTATAGAGTATAATGCCTTCACAGACTTAAAGGAGAGAATTTGGAACAAAATATGACATAAAACGAAGATTCAAATCACAAAGGGATGCATGATCATGCATCAACCTGTGTGCCTCTCTCAGGCCGTGTAGATTCTACTTTTATGGACTTAAAGGAAAAGAATTTGAAGGAAAATTCTGCATAAAATGAAGATTCAAATCATAAAAGGGATGCACGGTCGTGCATCAGCTCTTGCACTTCTCTCAGGTCATGCAGATTTGCAAATTCCAGAATTTTTGGTTATGTACAGTTTGATGCAAGGTTATGTATCTGCCCGTGTATCTCCTTAAATCATAGAATTTGCTATGACGTGGAGATTGAATAATTTTGTTTCTGGTTATGTGGAGTTATAAGCTTGTGCATATTGATATACACGATTGTGTTTGTTGCCCGTGCAAGTCTCTATGCTTATGTGAAATTGCAACTTCAGGTATTTTTCGAGATACATGGTCACTTACACACCCATGTATGTCAACCATGTTTAACTTAGAAACTCTAGTTTTTACTATAAAAGGACATAAGCGGAGGCAAACTAGGATCACCCAATCCTAATTTCTTAAACAAATAAGAAGGCATCATATTAATGTCAACCCTTAAATTTTCTAACTCCCTATCAATAGATAAGCTATGAATATTGCAAAGGACAGAAAACTCCCTATATTTTATAATATGAAGTAATTTTTTCTATAGGATAGTAGAGCACTCCCTACTTTGGGTAATTGTCAACTCTTCCTTGAGTTTCTTTTTGTTCACACGGATCTTTGCAATGTGGAATATATAATTAAGCTGCAAAAAATGTTAAATTAATATGTAATTATTTAATTAGCTTTAAGAACTTACCAAATTAGTCTTCTTTATGATCTTTCTCCAAATTAATTGGGTATGGAAGTGGAGGTTTGTACTCTTTGACAACTTTCTTCTCCATCTCTTAAATTGTTTCTTCCATTTTTTATGTCCTCCTTCACTTATGGAAGTGGAGGTTTGTACTTTTTGACAACTTTCTTCTCCATCTCTTAAATTGTTTCTTCCATTTTTTTATGTCCTCCTTCACTTTTTCTTCTTTTCCCCAACAACCTTCTCCTCTTTTTCTTTGTCTTCAACTATTAACTCCCTTGTGCTTCCCACAGTGATTGCATTAATTTATACTCTCGAGTTAGGCTTAGTATTGCTAAGTAGAATACCTTATTGCCTTTCAGAGATAAGATTGGCAAGCTTTCTAATCTACATTTCTAAATTGTGTATGGAGGCTTGTTGATTTTGAACAATTGAATTAGTTTCTTGGAAGTAAGTCTCAATTGTATTAATATATTTCATCACAAGATCCTCAAGATTTGATTTCCTTTATTATAATTATTATTGATGAAGGAATTTGTTGTTTTTATTTTTGGTTACAAAATAAGAAATTTAAATTATTCCTCCATCTCAGATTGTATGTATTATTATAGGAGTTATTCTAAGGTCAATTCCTAACAAAATTTTCTTACTCAAATTGATGCCCCTGAGTGAAGGCTGTTTTTCATTCGTGATTGGGGTGTCTCCTATTATAGATGTTGATTGCCCTATAAATAGTTGTTCATGGCAATGCTCTATTAAGCTCTTGTAATTATCAACCAACTGATTCCATATACTGATGGGTCCCGGAGATAATGACTTTAACCATGATTTAGCTCACTCCTTTAAAGGGAAAGGGAATAACCTCAATCTGATAGTATTCTTTGACACTCTATTTAGCTTAAAGTGTTATAAATTTATAAAAAAATTGGCCATATAAGCATTGGAATCTTCATCTAGTAATCCATCAAATTGTACTAACTACTGGATCATCTAAATCATGTTAGGTTTTATCTCAAAGTTGTTTGTTTCAACCCTTGGCCTTAAAATGCTAGATTTAGCCCCAACTAACAAGGGCTTAACCCAATCCCCATTATATTATTTCTTTATTCCACCATTCTATCCTATAATTGCATTGGAACTCTTGGATTTCTCTCTATCAACTTCATAAGTAATATTTTCCCAATTTTTGGAATTAGATCAAGTAGTGTCCTATGACTACTTTTAATCATAAACCAAAGACCCTAGACTTGGAATGTAAACACAACCATAAGATTACAAAAATTTGTTTTAACATAAAACAAATAAAAATAAAAAATCATTCTTATAATATATTCTAGTTGAGTCAAGGGACGATCCCAAAGAGATTAATTGCAACCATAAATAATAACTCTCTTCTTATTACTTAATCTAATAAAGTGACTGATTAATTTTCAAGGAAATATACAAACAATTTTAAAGTACCAAATTAAAGCAATGACCAAGATTAAAACATTTGATCAATAAATTATATCCAAGTAAGACTTTTCCTAGAAATTTTCCACGTTTTGACTTCACTCTGGCTTAATGATCAATTCAAGCTTTATAAACTGGTAAGAATAAATAAGTTACAACTATATTCTATATTAAGTAATATAGTCCCTATTTCTAAATTAATTTGACCAAAATCTCTTTTTATTCAAAATAACCTAAAAATTTATTATTTTGCTTCATGAATTCTTTTGTAGGTTTCACCTAACCCAAAAAGACTATATATTTCTCTCTTAAGCAGCCCATTCAATCCTAATAATTTATATTATGATCTAAACATAAAAATCATCACTCAATCTTAATGTATGAATTCGATTGTTGAATCTTCAACTAACATCTTTTCAATTCCATATAACAAAAGATATAAACAAATCTCAAGAAAATTAGAAGTTTCATTAATTAAGCATCAGTTTAAAACACCATCTTAAAATACCAAATCTTAGGGTCCATCCCACCTGGATCTATATCCCAATTAGTTCATAATAAACAAGGAAAAATCGTAGAAAATAAGAAAGAACAAAAGACAAAGAAAACATCGCCATGGTTCTTGAATCTTTAAGTTTTTGTTGAATCTTGATGAATTTCTGGTTTATTTTTCCAAGGTTTTGTTTCTCTTGATTTCAGTTGCTTAAATTGTCCCTTACATAATTCTTTTGTCCCCTACATACTTTTATTCTTTAGCTACCTTTCTTTTAAACATGCAAAAACACTAATTTTTATGCTCAATATAGCCCTAAAACGCACTATAAGAAATTGTATTTTTAGTGAAAGCAAATATTGTCACTAAAAGTAGTAATATTAGTCACTACTATTAATAGTGTCCAATTTTTGTAGTCGTTACCTCCCATCACTAATGAAATAGTGACTAATTTAAGAAAATGATCACAATTATGAAACACTTTTGTGCCAAAAGTACCGACACTAAAAATTATAGAATATGTGACAAAACTATATGGTCATAATAACTTTACATATTTATGACAAGTTTGTCGATATAAACAATATAAAGTAGCGACGAATAAGGTTGTAACAATACTTCATTTTATTGTGACAAAAGTACTGAAACTAAAAACTATGGAACGTATGACAACACTATGTGGTCACAGTAACTTTACATATTGATGACAAGTTTGTCGACACAAATAATATAAAGTAGTGACCAATAAAGTTGTAACAGTACTTTATTTTAATGTGACAACATTATCTCCACAAAAATAATTAGAAATAGTGACAAAATATTTGTCACTCGTGTTTTTTATATTAGTTTCCATTACTTGGTCACTACTATTTTAAGGAAAAAGCGTCAACATTATTTTGTCACAAAAATAGAAATGTGTTCTTACAAAAAATATTGTCACTAATATCTTTATTATTGTCACAAATAAAATTATTAATTCAACAATGGGGTTGCATTAGTGGTAAAAGAAATTTGCATCAATGACCATATTGTCTAACAGATTTGTTCGCAAGTATGGAAGTTATATGTTACAATAATGTTTTCACTAAATAAAGATTATATCTTACAATAAATGTATCACTAATTTATTTGTGTTTGTCACAAATAATACTATTAAATTTAATAGTTTAATTGCTTAATCGATCAAAAATTTTGCATTGGTAACCATAAAATATAATTTGTTTGCTTAATCGATAAAAAATTTTGCATTAGTGGCCACAAAATAGAAGTTGTCACAAATGATACGGATTTTTAATGCCAAGATATTGTCACATAAGCAAATAAAAATTATTAGTATATATAAAATATATAAAATTCACCAAAATGTACAAAATTATAATTTCCAATATATGAAATTGGAAAATTTAATATCCAAGGCAATTATATTTATTACAATTATCCCAAACTACTACGTACTAATTTAAGCTAAAACTCTCCAAAGTAAATTTTCCTGGCTATTCTTCCAAATGAAGTTTACTATTGATTTGTTTCTTCCAAAATAAATAAAAAATAGAATCAATTAATTAGTTTATAAAAATATTAAGCTATACATTTAGTACTAACATATAGTAACTTCTGAATTTAAAAGGTTGGCATGCTTACTGTATACCTTATAAGGAGGAGGAAATTGCGCATCAATTTGTTTTCCTTTAGCTTTCTTCTTAGCAAGTCTACCATTGATTGTTGGTCCTCGTCCACGATTTTTAGAATTTACATTTCCTATTTAAAAAATAACAATTAATAGACGTATATAATATTATATTAAAAATTTAAATGTATAATCATATAATTTTGAAGATCACGTTACCAGAGTGCTAATAATAACTTGTCCTTCTGGCCTAGGTGCATTATTTGAAGTTCCCACTATAGCATCAAACTGTTGATTAAAAGCCTCTATAGCTTTTGACTCCTCTACCATACTAGGTTTGTTTTGTTCATCATCCATATTTGATAAAGATATGCCATTGTTATCCATCTTGCAATTTTGCATATAATTACCAATTTTAACCATCTTGCACTTTTAAAAATAAGTACTTATTAGGAACAAGCAGTATAAGCAACTAAAACAAATTATAAGAAAAAAATCATGATGTCAACAAGCAGAAAAAAAATGCGAGAATGTTAATTCTAGTATTAGTGGTGGTCGGGTGAGGTAGTGTAGTGGAAATAACTATATATAAACATGCAAATTTGTATAGAGTATAAAGGTCCCTTGGTTTATTTGCTACTCTTAGACATGCAGAAGACTTAAAATAACATCACAAAATTACCATCAAAGAATTATAGTTAAAAATGATGTCACAAAATTGCCATTAAAATTCAACCAATCACTAACACAATACACAAATAGCTTCGCTAATAAAAGAAATATGGACTTGCATTCTTGAGTAGGAAAAAGATAAATCACCAATTGAAGAAACGACGCTAATCAAATATATACATTAAATAAACATTCGTAACCTTCAACATTAAAGAGATTGGCCAAAAAAATCAATATCTAAATCAACATAAGAAGGAATAAAAACAATAATCACAGATAACAAATAGTCGAGAATCGTTGAAGAGGAGATGGGAGAGTATTATGAAGGAGGAAAAAGTGAGTAGTATGGAGAAAGGAGTCAACAAATGGAAGAGAGCCTTGGAATAACATACTTTATAGGCGCTTCAAGTGAGTGATGTGATGCATTGCAGATAAGAGTTACTATAGTCTGAAGCTATTAACTAAGAAAGACACCCCAAATTAGAGTTGTATATACTTGCGATTAAGAACTCTCAACGATTTGTTCTTTGGTTAGATTAGAGCACATTGATTACAAAAATCAAACCCAAGATGAACATAGGTGAAACAGAGAGAAGTGAGAGAAAGGGGGAGAAGATGAGGAGGAAGGAAGGAGTGAAAATGAGGTTGAAATAAATGTGGAGGGAAACTATAGAAACTATGTATTTATAATCAAACAGAAAGGCAAACAACGATGTAGAGATGGCATTTATATAGTTGAAAGTCAATGCTAGGAGATGTTTTTACCACAACCCGCTAGGTTCACCTTCCTTGGGAGATAAAGAGACACATAAAAAATGTTTTAAAATTTGTTCTCTCTTCTTTAATGGAAACTACGATCTTATCATATGGGACACTTGTCTCTTTAAGAATTCACTTGTAGAATTTTTTTGATAGTTTCACTACAAAATACGTTTAAAGAATTGTGTACTGGAAATGTAATTAGTACTATTTAATAAAAAAATAATTAAAAAGATTTTTTAGGATTTATGCAATCACTTCTAAATAATAAAAAGAAATTTATAATTACTATTTTGAAATAAATAATAGATAATATTTCAATAAATTTGTATGTTCACCAATTTGATGCTTAAATGACTAATGATGCATTTGCGAGGGATATTTCTTATGATCTAAATGAAGAAGCTGACGATCCTATCAAAGGTGGCCCCACCAGTCTAAATAAGAAGCTGTTAAGTTTTATAGATTATTGCAGGAATTGGATTAAGAGTTATATCCTCGTGATTTGTATGATATTCTTAATGATGATATAGGAGATGAGTTATGCCTAGAAAATGAAAATTTTCGCTTTACACTTCATGAATATAGTTTAGAGGATGATACTGATATGATATCTTTGAATAGATCTAATTTAGACGCTGCAACTGTAAGACGACAAAATAGATTGTGATGAATATACTTTTATGAATGATGATGAGACAAATTTAATAAGTGAAGATGAGGAAGGCGACGATGACAATGATTGAGCATTGACAAGAACTTTGTTTTTAAATTTTGAATAGGTTGAGGGTTTTGATTAATATTTTAGAACAACATTTTCACTATATTTACACATTTGTTAATTTTTATTTTTATTTGGATGAAATTTCAAATATCTATTGATATGTAAAATATTACTTTTGGATTATCAATATACATAGTTTGAATATTTTATAAAAAATATTTAAATTTCTTTGCAAATAATAATATTAAAGAAAAAATTGTGACAAATTATTTCTAATCCTTAAAGTTCGTACAATAATGACAAAATTAATCATGAGAGTAGTTAATATGTTACTATAACAAGAAATAGTTATCATTAATTTGTTACATTTATATTGACAATAACCTTTATAACAAAAAGTTGATGATCAAGTGATAACAAAAATTTTTGTCAGAAAAATTACGAATAGTAGTGATCATGGTGATAGTTCTGTTTTTTTTATAATATTAAGAAGACATGAACTAATTGAATTTTTATTGACAAAAATTTTCATCACAAAAAGTAAAATGTAACATCCCGTTTCCATACTAAAGGTTAGAACCGTACATCTCTATAAATGAGAAATAACAATGAGATATTAAAAAATGCATTTCATACTCATGCATAGTGTTAGCATATACGCAAGTGAATTTAAATTTTTACACACATTAAAATGATTGTATATGCATTCATAGACATTCCGGGTATAATTGATTTATAATTGAATTGTGAATGTGATGTTGTAGAGAATTGTGGTTTTTATATGTTGAAAATTTGATTTGGAAAGTTTATTTAGTAATTTAGAATTTTTGGAGAATTTTAGAAAATTTCTGAAAATTTGGGTAAATTTTGGACTAGGAAAAATGCCAAGTAGCAAGATAATTGACAAATAGCAGTTGAATTAAGAGTCAAATGGCAGCGAAAATTTTTATTTATGACTTTGAGATTTAATAACATATGTCATTGAAATTTGGAGACAATTGGAGTACAAATTGGAGTTAATTCAGCAAATTGAATGAAAGAACCTAAGTGAACCTATAAGGAGATGACATGTGGCAAGTGAAAATATCACTTGTCAAGCCATGTCTTAAAACCCACGATGCTTTCCAATTGAAAGACCAAGTTTTGTGTTTTTTTCTTACTTTTCTTCTTCTCATTTTCGTGACCTCTACATCTCTTCTCTTCTATCTTCCTTCATGATCTTCACTCACCC
>JANQBM010000007.1:11073464-11103353 GCA_025594535.1 Erythroxylum domingense
CCGTGCCTCCCTTCCTTCGTCTCCTTCCTCAATCGCTTGATCTCTCTCTAGGTCTCTCTCGAATTTTTGCATAATCTCTCTTTTTGCACAGCTCTCTTGGTTCTCTCTAATAACTGCTGGTGGCTGCTAGGTATTATTCTATTTATTCTATAACAGTCCTAGGTCAAACTCGGAGTCAAAACAGTCCAAAAAATCATCCAAAAATTGAGTTTTCAAGTCAGCCCGATGTAGGGCATGATCGTGGCAGTCACTTTAACCTTTCTGTGACGATCGTGGCTCAGAGTGCACAATCGTGGCCCCTAGTGCACGATCGGGGCCTGGCTGTTGCTGGCTCTTCCTCTTCTGTCACGATCGTGGCTAATGTTCACAATCATGACCTATGTCTTTTAGCCCGAGACTCTTTAAATCTTCACATTCTTCTCTGTTTACCCTACAGCACTAGCACACATTTCAAAGTACCTCAAAAATATACAAATTAAGCTCAAAGATTCATACTAACTCATAAAAACAATTAAACACATAAACTAACACAATTGAAACCTAAATGCACACTAAACACTCAAAATAACACTAATTACTTAACAAATCAAACCCTAAAACACAATGCAAATCACAACTACCATTCATATGTGTGCAAGTTAGTGCAATTGGTGTTTTGCAGTCTAATATTGTTATTCCGTAGTGACTACTACTATTTTGTTATTGTTAGTACTATTTTTAGTGATTTTATTGTTGCTAACGTTTGTAAGATGTTGTTAGTTGTTGTTATGATCATTTAATATTTTGTTGAGTATGTGGACTTATAACTTGAGTCACTTATGTATAGATATTAAATTTTAATAATAAAAATATACTTTTAAAGTTTATATATTTGTATGTTGTCAATTCATTAGGGCCCTTCTTTTACTTTTTCCTGGGCTTATAAAAGTTAGGAATGACCCTGCATATTACTTAGGTAAAAATCTCCTTGAGTAACAGAATATGACATCTTTGAACATGGTAGTAACCTGTTATCACATTGCAATTATGTTTTAAGTCTTATCTTCAATTCTATCAAATTTGATCCAAATTGACTCAAATATATGGAAATAAGATCTAGAATAAAATCTAAAATATTTCAAGTACCAAATCCTATGAAAATACATAAAATACAAGCATAATGCTCTAAAAAATCATACTAAAAATATGGTGTAATTAGCACATATCACCTAAGCTTTTGGGTTTTGAATTTAAAATAAAATAAAATAAGGAACTGATAACTTGACAACAAATGCATTATCTAGAAGGTCCAGTGTAGAGATGTGTGGTATATTAACATACATACTAACTTATTTTCTCATATTTAAACCAGTCAAGAGAGTAATCCTTTTATATTTAATTTAATTCACAATATGCTTATATGAATAACAGTTTACAATGGAAAGGTTAAGTCATTGGTAAATATGTTAACTTGAGGAAGCATATCATTGGTTATTTCATAGCACTATAGTGAGATATCATTCGGGGTATCTTAGTAGTTATAAGGAGATGCAAATGTATTTTTTGGCAATGGATGTAACCAAATGAGTGGGCTTTATGAGAAATTGTGAAATATGTCAATGCAACAAGTTGAATGTAAAGCCCACAAAGCTAAATTAAAACAAAACCCACAACCCAGCCCATTAAAGCATTAAAAAGAGGAGTATATAAATAAGCAATTTGCTGGAAACCTGCACTAAAACCAACGAAATTCCTCATCTTCTTCACTTTTCTCTGTACTTTTCCAGCTGATGAGTACGTCAAAATGCACAACTTTGTTCTACATGTAACATTTTCCTTATAGGTTCCTCATTTTGTTTGTTTTGCAGAAATATTGGAGGGAGTTGTGGAGGTTGACATCCCTATAGTGCCTTACACTTAGGTAAAAATTCTAGCAACTATTATGTCATTTTTTGTGATTTTTGATCATCCTACACTAGTTAATAGTTGGATTGCATGTTGTGGTTAATTGAGACAATAATTGAAGTTGCATAAAGGGATAAAAGGGGAGAAAATGTAGTTGGAAAATTTATAAAAGAAGAGCAGAGAGAAGAAGAGGAGAGGGTGAACACAATCACATCTTTTCAAAATTTAAATTGCATATAGGGGCAGAATAGGGAATGCAGAAAAGTGAAGGGTAAATATGGAATTTAGTTGCAAGAAGGGCATTTTTTATATCAATTGAAATGGATGAGGGTAAAATGGAACTTTTAATTAATTAAGAGTATTTTAGTAATTATGGGAGTTAGGTTAGTAAGGATATTATTTTTATAATTAAGAATATATAGGAAGAGAGAATAATCTTGGATTATTAAGTGTAATTAGGTTAGAAATTTTTCGTCAAATAGTCTAATAGAATTTTGTAAATTTTAGGCTCGAAGGTCAAAATAATAAAGGAGTAATTTGGATTGTCAATTAGTTGAGTTCAAAACTGAGGTAAGGATAATTTTGAACTTTGCTCTTAAAATAAAGTACCGTTTTGTTATCAATAAATTATAGTGTGAATTAGTCACTAATTAAAATAATTGTTAATGGTTTCATATAAGAATTACAAGGTGTTTCATGTTTATATTTTGTTTTATATATTGAAATGTATTGATTGTTAATTTGGCAAAATTGTGTTTTTAAATAGAGACATATTGATAATAAGTTGAGAATAATTGGTGAAAATTGAGAATCAATGGCTTGCCTAAGATATGCTACATTCGATGGTCTTATATTGATAGGCTGTGCTAAAGATGATTGAGTGGTGACTAGGTATATATCTGTGAAGTAGATATTAGGGCATTCTGAGTCCCAAGAATGTTATGTGCTAATAACTAGGTACCGGAGTGGGACCAGAATACCCTAGGTCTTAGGGATATCCTGTGTCGATGGCTAAGTACTGGCATAGTCCTAGGGTGAAGATTGAGAAATTGAGGTATCTTGTGCTGATATTTATATATTTAATTACGTTTCCACTGATGAGAGATTATGATGAGATGAGCCAACAAACCATTTGATGTACGCCTAGTAGGTTAAGTTGGTCCTAAGCAATTCAGTTAAATATTGAAATAAAACATAAATGACAGTTGAAATTAATATTTGTGTAATCTTTATTTGGTGAAATTTTTGAGATGTTTGTTAACTATTTAGATTAGAATGAGGATTGTTGTGTATATATGTATTATATATATGATTTAATCAATTGACTAAGTGTTATAATTATTTATTGAGTTACTTGGTTTTAAAGGTAAGGTCGGTTATCCTCACTGAGTTGACAGCTCACCTCTTGCCATTATATGTTTAGGAGATCCAATGATTGCTGATATCTCTAATGTACATGATTGGCAGAGTAGAGATTAGGTGGGGCTAATAGATTACTTTTGCATAGTTGTTGGAGTGCATATGTATATTTTTGAACGTAAAAATTGGAGGAGTTGTATTGTATGGAATATTTTTGTGTTGAAAAACAATCATCTTTTTTGAAACTAATGAAAAATTTGATAATTAACCGTTTGTTCTGTGAATTATTTAGCTAATTGTGATTTAAGAATTTTGTCAGCGTCACATTGAACAAATTTCTAATCCAGGTAAACTTTAACCTTCACTGATTCTTGATTGTTACATTAAAGGAATCATCAAGCTATGTAGGTTCTTTGGTGCAATGGTCTTAGATAATCCTCAAGACAATTTTTGTTAATACTTTTATGATCTACAATAATGATGGCTTAATATTAACACTATGAACAAGGTTAGTAGGGCAGGCGGTAATTTTGCAATAAGGAGATATCAAGAAGATAAAAGTTGAGTTGCGGAGTAGCTTAGCGAGAGAAGCAACGTCATTGAAGTAGGGACGAAGCTAGAACCGACAGACAACAGGGGCCAAATATAAACAGCCACAACTTATATAGCAATATTTACGAACATTGCACTTTGAAATCTATAGGGTAATAAGAATTTTTATTTTTTTTTGCAGTGGGCACTGGCCCACCCTGGCCCTTCTATAGATCCGTCATTGATTGAAGAGAACAACAGCGTCCTTTTCATTAATTGTATCAAACTATTAGTGATTCATTACATCAGCTCCAATAGTTCTAAATGAACTTAATCGATTAATAACAAAATCTACGTCTTCTTATTTCTTCTACTTCTCTCTAACTCTCAATCTTTATTCAAATTAGGGTTTCACGTAATTTGTTGCAACACTGATGGATGTGAATATATGATTTTCATTTAGAAATAATGTTGTACCAAAAAAGAAGAAAAAAGAATTTACCATAACAAACTAGATGAGATCCTTTGTATCCGAAAACTAATTCCTACTCATTCGTGCAAATGTGTAGATGAGATTTAATGAAACGTAGTAAGAACTGATCTACTAAAACCAAGGATCTATTCCTCATAACAATCCTTCTTTATAAATAATTCTACACCATGATTTGCTTGAGAGTTTTTTCTCTCTGTTAGGTAAAAGTAAAGCTACACGCTATCGGACCTTTTCAGACTCTGCGGCTTAGTAAAACTTCAACTAAATATTGACGACGATAGCGATGATAAGCTTGAGGATTTTATATTAATTTTATGTACAATGGTTGCTAAAAATTAAGGCTTTCCAAATAGACATAATGTATGAGTCTAAATCAAATAATTGAGGCTTGAGAGAGTTCTTCTCAATGGTAATCAAACCTTAATTTAAATAGGGCTTGGCGAGATTTTTCCAGAAGATTAAGTGATTACTCAACTAATTAAAATAAACTATTGATTTATATCCTTTGACGGATTAGACTTGTATAATCGACTCACCTCATTTATTCTCATCTATTAAATTCGAAAAATCAGAAAGACTAGGTTTTAAGATTTGAGTATACATAGTGTTCACGTTTTGAATTTGAGCTGTACAAAAAAATAAAAAAGTTCAATATGAGCTAATATCTATAACTAATTTATAATTACTTTAGATATGATTATCATCAAATATTAATTTTATATTTATAAATTTTATTATTTAAATATTATTAAAATTATGAATCTTTATTATTATATATTTATTTCATTTTTAACAATTTTGATCCTATAGACTTATATAATGAAATTAAATTTAAATTATTTACTTAAAAATGAGACTCATGTTATAAATTATATTGAATATGAATTTAGAATTTTAAAATTATTTATTAAGAGGTAAAAAATGTGAGGTTCTCGTGTAGTTTAAGTAAATTTTAATTCAAATTAATTAAACTCGGTTGAAACTATTACTTTAAGATAAATATTATAAATTATTGGTTTGAACCAATGATGTGAATAAATTGGATTTGGGAGCTAGAATTGAAATTTTATTTTAGAAATCATTGTAATTTTTTAATGAAATCTAATAGAATTTAAAAAAAAACATAACAATTTAAAGATTAAAAAAATATTATAGTTAACCCCAAATTAAACTTTAATTAAAATGCACCCACTAAGATCATGGATAATTCTTCACCCCTAAGTCTAAATTGTGAAATTGTGTGAGTGTTGACGAGGTTCGACTAATGTTTGACACTTATATTAATAAATAAGGTAGATAAATCTTGGATTGAAGTTTAGCTAAATCAAAAAAGACACGAGTCATTAAAAATGTGAGAGTTAAATACTGTCATAATAGTGAGTCATTCAAGAATAAAACTGTATTGGTCAATGATCAAGTGTAAAGGAGTAAGCGTACACATTTGTAACAACCCCTCTAGTGTCCGTATGTGCCTCAATCTTCTTTGGCATTAGCACACATGACAACATCTAATTGGCTGAATTCCCTCACAACGACGTGGCAACATAAAACTGAAATACCGGGACTACCCTTCCGTCAACATCAGAATTTCCCCGACGTTTTTCCCCCTCTTCTCCATCTTCTTCCACCATCACTTGAATTCTCTTTTTCCATTCTCCCGTGAAAATGAAGCTCTCAGCTTGTAAACACACACTCTCTCTTCTCACTCTCTCACTCCTCCCGATCTGTCTCATCGCGACACGTCCTTACGTCCTCATCCTTTCGCCGGACGACCTCAAGGACATCTCCAATGACGCCGAACCGCCCGCCGACTCTTCCCCGCCCGAATGGGACGAGTTTGGCGACTCCAACTCCAAACCAGACCACGAGCTCGACCCTGGCTCATGGCGTCCCATCTTCGAGCCAGATTCCTCCACCAACGAGTATTACCATGACATGTCGGATTATTACTCCATTGTCGAGAAGATGCTTGCCGCTGTTAGCGGTGGCGAGGTTCGGGTTGTGGAGGAGGCCGCTGCTCGCATCGAGGCGTTGGCCGTTGAGAACGGGAACCCTCACGCTCAATCGGTGCTAGGGTTTCTCTTCGGTTTAGGGCAATTGAGAGAGAAAAGTAAAGCTAGGGCTTTTTTGTATCATCATTTTGCCGCTGAAGGAGGGAATATGCAGTCCAAGATGGCTCTTGCTTACACTTATTCCCGCCAAGATGTAAGATTTATTCACTTGCGTAGTTATTTGGAAGTTTTTATACTTCGAAGAAAAATGGTAGCAGATAACAATTGTTACTTGATTGTAGTTTGATAGATGATTGGTTTGTTTGTATCTATGTTTTATATCAGATGCATGAAAAAGCGGTTAAACTATATGCGGAATTAGCAGAAGTGGCAGTGAATAGTTTCTTGATTTCAAAGGATTCGCCTGTCATTGAACCAGTTAGGATTCATAATGGAGCTGAGGAGAACAAGGATGCTCTTAGAAAGTCCAAGGGTGAGGAGGACGAGGACTTCCAGATTTTGGAATATCAGGCTCAGAAAGGGAATGCTGCTGCAATGTACAAAATTGGACTGTTTTACTACTTTGGATTGAGAGGTTTAAGACGTGACCATGCTAAGGCATTAACATGGTTTTCAAAGGCTGTGGAGAGAGGGGAGCCAAGGTCAATGGAACTTCTTGGTGAGATATATGCAAGGGGAGCTGGGGTTGAAAGAAATTACACGCGAGCACTGGAGTGGCTCACTCTTGCTTCAAAACAGCAACTTTATTCAGCTTATAATGGCATGGGGTATCTATATGTTAAAGGTTATGGAGTGGAAAAGAAGAACTACACTAAAGTAAGCTGTTATAGCTTTTCGATATATTCTTTCAATTTTTTTTTTTGTGAAGTAAAGAGTTTTTAGAATCTTTGACTCTTCCATGCTGCATTCTATTCTCTGTCTCATTTTTCTCTGTTTTGTTACATTAAATCCCTTTTGTTTTACTGAAGCTAGGCTATACTAGATTGTGATGTTTGACTACGAGAAAGGATTCTTCTTGATTTGCTATGCTCAATATGTTGACCTAAGAATCTTTCAATGTGGCTTTGGTTGCGTTTGGCTTTTAAATTTTGGTGTCAAACTTAAGGAATTGGCAGTAATCAATGTTTTTGTATTTATTCAGTTTATCCCTTTTTTTTTTTTTTTTTGGTTGCAAGTGGATTTTATAGCTTCTTCATGGTTTGGGCTGATTTCTAAATCTTGTCACTATTGCTTATACATTGCAATAGTTTCTTTATTTTTTCTATATAGGGAAGAAATTGATGAAACAGGTACAATATACAGCATACTGATGGTAGCCTACATTCATCAGAATTCTGTCTCTGACCCATTCATCACTTGCATCTTCCATGTCAACTTTGATTGAGTCCTGTCATGTCTCAGCACTCTTTTGTGACTACTAGTGGAATTTTGACTATAGATTATTTAGGAATTGTCATTTGGTTAAAGGCATAGGCATGAACGCAACATGAGAAGAATAAGCAAGTTGAATATCTTGAATACCTCATCAGAACATTGGAAAAATAAACAAGTTAAGATTTTTGAAGGGTCTCCTTCGTAGTTTTGGCCCAGCTGATTATAATTCTGCCATTTTCTTCTATATTAACGCTTTGTTTTCTAATTCCTTGAAAAGAAATGCCGTAAGACCTGATAAAGCTGAGCGTGATTCTTCTGCCGGAAACATAGTTTTTTATGGTGTACCTCGTGATATTCTTTTTAAACTTGGATGCTTGCTTTGTATTCTTTCCTTTTCATTATTCACTCTGTTTGTGTATTTGAATAGCCTGTATGTGTTTGTGTTCTGCGCGTACCGAATTTCATTTTCCTTAATAACTTATGTGGCCTATATGGAGTGTTTTGAGGTTCTTTTATATAATGGTTCAAATTGGAATGCTTCAAGTATAGTGTATGGTGCATCTTTTTATAGGCAAAAGAATATTTTGAGAAGGCTGCTGAGAATGAGGAGGCTGGTGGTCATTATAACCTTGGAGTAATGTATCTTAAAGGGATCGGAGTAAAGAGAGATGTGAAGTTTGCATACAAACTCTTCATATTGGCAGCTAATGCAGGTCAACCAAAGGCTTTTTACCAGCTAGCAAAGATGTTTCACATAGGCGTGGGATTCAAAAAGAATCTGGTCATGGTAAATTCCTTTTTTTTCTCCTTGTTTCTTGCCCCTCTGTACCTATTATCTTTATCTGTATGTATTATGCCCTCGACAATTTATTCTTCTTTCCTAGTTCTTTTTTTTCAATTCATTATTGGGGATGGCTCCTCCTCTCATTCCAAGACACCTCAAACTTCACATGAACCAGGCAGTTATTGGGATTGTCCTTTTTTTTGTTGAATTCTTAATTTCTGAAAATGACTAATATTGATGTCACTTTTTTCCTTTTCTTTAATATTTTACACCAAGTACGTAAGCGTCCCCTTGGTCTGCAGAAATACAAAAATGCACCATGTGGGTTGAATCGCCTCATTAAAGATTTAACTGATTTCATATATTTTAAGATATATTTGTTCTCTGAGCTTGACCATTAGGCAATAATAAAAAATGAAGTTAAAATGTCTCCCAAATATTTTTTGGTAAGTTTGTAGTTATTCTTGAATGATTGAAATTTACAGATCTATTGGTAGACTAGTGTTGATAACATTTGGGTCTAACTGCCCAAAAGGCACCTAAGAGGCTGGAGGATTGTCCTAACCTTATAAGGGTTGTTAGACTCTTTCTTCTAGTTGACATGGATATTCAGACTTTTAATACACACCTCATGCTCACAAATGAAATTTGGTGTGCAAAGCAAACTTTGCAAGAATGGACATCTGTAGTTTAGATATCATGATAAAACTGTGCAAACTCCACCCCAAAAGGCCGTTTGAGGGGAGAAGGATTGCTCAAGTTTTACAAGGCCTGTAAGGCTCTTGTTTCTAGTCAATTTTGGAATTGGTGCACTGGATAAGTAATATGGGCCTATCCTTTATTAATATGTTTAAACCATAGCGAATTTTTATGTTTTAGACCTTGTATTTTCATTTTCATTGCTTGCAACCCTTATGTTTGATCATCTGTATACATGCATATATCACTTATTTTCTGGTTCCAGGCCACTGCATTATACAAACTAGTTGCGGAGCGAGGACCATGGAGTTCCTTGTCCAGGTGGGCTTTGGAATCATACCTAAAAGGTGATGTGGGGAAGGCATTCTTCTTGTATTCTAGAATGGCTGAACTGGGATATGAGATTGCACAAAGTAATGCTGCATGGATTCTTGACAAATATGGAGAACGTAGCATGTGTATGGGAGAGTCTGGTTTTTGTTCTGATGGGGAAAGGCATCAACGTGCACATTCATTGTGGTGGCAAGCTTCTGAGCAGGGTAATGAACATGCTGCTTTGTTGATTGGTGATGCATATTACTATGGTCGGGTATGTATTTTTTTGTTTGGTTATAAATCAGCTAATGTATGAAATTTGAATCATAAACTTAAAAACTATTTCTTTATCAAAATTTTGCCTATTTTACAGGGTACTGAAAGAGACTATGAGCGTGCAGCTGAAGCTTACATGCATGCAAAATCTCAATCGAATGCACAAGCCATGTTCAACCTTGGTTACATGCATGAGCATGGACAAGGACTTCCCTTTGATCTTCATCTTGCCAAACGTTACTATGATCAGGCCTTGGAGATAGATTCCACTGCAAAATTACCTGTTACTTTGGCCTTGGCAAGCTTGTGGTTACGAAAGAACTATGATGACAGTTTCCTGGTAAGTGTCTGTTTGTTTATATGTTTGTCTAATTCAGTACTAGGAAAATATTATTTAATATTGTAAGATTTGCATTCTATGCATAGGCACAACAATTCAACATGTTGACTTTGCTATGGCTTCCTGAACCGTGTACCTGGTAACATTTTTTGTGTACTGAAAATTATTAAATGCTAACAAATACGCAAGTTCCAGCTTACCATAATTTATTGGGATAGGGAGCTTCAAGAAGTTAGCAGTAGATGTTTTAGATTATACGTAATTATTTTGTCAATGTGGCATATTTTTTGTGGATAGTTATCCGCAACTGCAGTTTTCTTATTTGTAATATGGATGGCACATGACTTGTCTTTTCTAATAATAATCTTATTGCCTCTTACGATACCCACTCCTTGTCTATAGGAAATTCCAAGCAATCGCCATGATGGTTAATTTGGGTTGAGAATAGGCAGGGTGGAGTTCTGCATTGTTTTTGTAACTTATTCTCACAAAGACTTCAGCTTACTAATCCAACATATCACTGTGTTTCCTTTTAGGTACACTTGATTGATGCATTGCCTGAAGTCTATCCAAAAGTTGAAGATTGGGTAGAGAATGTGATCTTGGAGGAAGGAAATGCAACAATTCTAACTCTATTTGTTTGTCTCCTTACTGTTCTCTATCTTCGTGAACGGCAACGAAGGCATGCTGTTCTTGGTGATGCAAACATTGGTGTACCACATCAGCCAAATCAACATCCTATCGTTGCAGCTAATTAGCTGGCAATAGTGATCGATCCTTTTAGCTACACAATTTCTTTATACTTCTTTGAGTAGAGCATGCTCTTGAATCTCTTTTTATAGTTTGATCTACAGGGGTCCAACTTTACATTACAATACCGTGTACAGATGGTCAGATTTCTATTGGTAGAGCTGCGTTGATTTCAGGGACATTGTACCATAGTGAGACTGAAATTTGGGCCCGAATCTGAATGGTTGGCCTCACAATTCGACTTGTATTTAGAAAGTTCGGTCAGAAGCAACAATCAGTTGTGAAAGAGAAAAATGAAATTTGTTTGTTTAAGCACTCATTTAAAAGAAGAGCATAGTGCTACGAGACGAATGAAGTATATTGGGGTTTATCATGCGTCTAATGTAAAAGTACACGATATTATTGGCCTTGTGTCTCCAATTGGAAGCATGGTGGATGAGTATTGCGCATATGCTCCCGATGATTGATTTTTATTCAGTTTGCTTTTCAGAGTACCAAGTGGATAATATAATATCATAACCTTTTATGGATAGGGGATAGCTAGGATTCATGGTGCATCCATTTCGATGACGCAAAAGATGAGTAGGATTTAGCTTGAATTTTATAACGTGTTTGATTGGCCTTGGTTTGAAGGAAGAAAGGGAACTGGAGAACCAGACAGGGATCAATGACACAGGTGTTTGCTTTAGATACTGTTGCTTGCGTTGGCATTTTTGTGCTTTGTTGGATTTGGCTGGCGCTGGTCGTAGTCAAGTCACATGGTGTATTAAATTGCATGTACCCTGGACATACGAGGATCGGGGTCTCTCTCTCTCTCTCTCTCTCTCTCTCTCCCCTTCTTTTAATTGTCTACTTTTGGATTTACAGTTCAAGGGCTTGGTGATTCTTCTGCTCACATCTGTCACTAATATTAAAATATAATAAAACTGAATTATTTTATTAAAAAGATATCTTAGGGTAGTTTTGTCAATTCTAATTAAATATCAATTATGCCCAAATAAAATCTAATATCTTACATTGATCATTGTTTATTAAATATTTCATACTTAATCATAAAGTTTCTTAAATTTTACAATCAAGTCTAACTTTTAAAATATTTTTGCTCTTTTCAACCGGTTTTTTATTTGAGACTCATTAAGTTCCCAAATATGTTGACAATGATTATAAATTATAATTCTAATTCATAATTAGAATTAGATAAATTAATTTAATTATCTAACTAAATAATTTATAATCATAAATTAAGATTGACATCTATCAATGCATCATGATAATCTAAATATTTAGCAATGTCAAAATAGTTTTGATTAAATTTTTTGTGTATGATTTTTTTTCTATATAATTCAATCTTTTCATCAAATAATGTTCCAATTAGACAGAGCATAAAATTAACACATACTCTTTTTTAGTTCAATCATATTAGTTCTCCACCATTAGCTATTGATTCAATTAATAACATTTGTAAACTATTTACAAAGCGTCATTCTACCTTAGCTAAGAATGTCCCAAATCCTACTAATTGAGAACAATGAAATATTCTCCCTAATTACTTTAGGGTGATGATTCCTATCTTGATCACACACTACTCCATATAGTTCATGTTACATCTAATAACTATCGATTTAATGACCTATGATTAAATAAGTCATAAGTAGTATCAAAATATAGTAATCTTTATACAAAATAACTTTGGAGATCTAAAGTTAAAAGATCACTAATACCTTTTATCACAATGAGAATTTCCATATTCATACAAGTAATATTCCAAATAGATTTTTCATGTTGGGTCAGTTCAGTGAATTTATTCTCTAACAAGTATCCATACATTTGTTTTAACTATCTCCATACTTTAGTCTATGAGATCGACTAATTTCTTTATAAGGAAAAGTATAACGTGTGCTAGTTTTTTGCATTCTATTATGCCCAAATAAGGATCAATATCTCATATTGATCCTTAGTTATTAAATATCTCATGTTTAATCATAAAGTTTCTCAATCTTTATAATCAAGTCCAACTTGATTAAAATAACTTTGCTTTCTTAAACCTATTCTTAATTTTAATTTATTTAATTCTAATTATGAATTAAAACTATAATTTATAATCATTGCCATGGGAACCTAATGATCTCACATAAAGAATAGGTATTTATTAAATATCTTATATTTAATAAATACCTATGCTTTATAAAATTTCTCAAACGTTATAATCAAGTCTAACTTGATGAAAATAACTTTGCTCTTAAATCTATTTTTTATGTGAGACCCATTAAGTTTCTAAATATGTTGGCAATAATTATAAATTATAATTCATAATTAGAATTAGATAAATTAAAACTCATTTTAATTTATTTTTAATTCTTCAATTAAACAATTTATAATCATAGATCAAGATTAGCGTCTAACAACGCATCATGACTACCTAAATATTTAGAAATTTCTTTTTGACGTTACAGTCGAGCCACGAGCCAAACAATTTTGGCACGTGGCTCAATCAACCGGGCCAAAATCGGTTATAACTGGGAGAGTCGGGCCAAAATTGACATCCTAGAAATGTCAAAGTAGTTTTGACTAATATTTCTGTGCATGATTTTTCTGTATACTATAATCCTTTCATTATACAATGTTTCGATTAGGTATAGAGCATGAAATTAATGTCTACTTTATTTTGAGTCCAATCTTATTAGTTCTCTATCATTAGCTATCGATTCAATTAATGGCATTTGCAAACTATTTACAAAATGTCATTCTACCTTGGCCAAGGATTTCTCAAATCAATACTAATTAAGAACAACAGAAAATTCTCCCTAATTACTTTAGGGTAATGAATCCTATCTTGATCAAACAACTACCTCCATATAATTCATATTACATCCATTGACTACATATTGACCGACTCATGATTAAATAAGTTATAAATAGTATCAAAACATAGCAATCCCAATACAAGATAACTTTGGTGAACTCAAGTCAAATGATCACTTATACACTCATCACAATGAGAATTTCATAGACATATAAGTAATGTTTCAAATGGATTTCTCATGTTGGGTCTGTTCAACGAACATGTTCTTTAATAAGCACCCACACATTTGTTTAAGTATCTCAATACTTTAGCCTATGAGATCGACTACTTCCTTTATAAGGAAAAATATAACATGTGCTAGTTTTTTTACATTCTATTAATGTCTAATCTTAATAGACAATGATTAGGAACGATTTAGGGATAATAAAAAAAGCAATATGAATCTCATTATTATAATCTCATTATAATTTTATTTTCAATGTACAATTATTACATGGACTTTATCATATACATCTAAACATGTACAAGATGAAGAATACCTTTAAATATTTTTTCACTAAACTACAACCAAAGCGATTGGTTGTAGGGCTTAAACTAACAATCTCCCACTTATACTAAGCCAATCATTTAAGTATCATATACCATATCACTATATGGCAATTATTCTACTCCTAGGGCATTGACTTATAAGAGAATTCTATAAGATTTTCTATAGTGAGCACTTGCTTAAATCTTACAACTTCCATCTTAATTATCATCATAATTAAGAAAATTTACTTAAATACATCATTGGATCTTTGATAAAACCTTATCTCCTTTTACATGCCTAATGGCAATAATATTTCACAATACATTATTGTCTTGAACAATGCAACGAACTATACCAAGTTTTTTAAAGAACTTATTGATCCAATTAATCACTTCCACTAAATGAAAAATGCATCATGGCTTAATTAGCAACAATTGCTATATTGAAACCTTTCCAATCTTATATGATATTGTTCTCAAGTAAAATAAACTTTAATTATGATTTAGTTCTAAAGTAAATATCCTTATCTCCTTGAACTCAAATATCAACTCATACATAGAATAATGAATATTTTTAATACTTTAAAAGTATTTAATATCTCAAATACTAAACATCTTTATTACATTATCTATGTACTTGGACTTAGAATAGGTGAACAACATCCAATCTATCTTTATAGATCTAATTCCTAGAATTAAGTTGTTACCTTTTCCTATCTAATAAGAGTTGTTTTCAGACAATTATATTTTCAACAATTGAAAGTTAGAAATTTTGTTCTCTATGAGCAACATGTCTCCACATACTCTCACTGAAGAGGACAACTATACTTCTACTAACCTTCTTGTAGACATGATAAATTCACAATCATCTCCAAAAAAACTCTTTGAATTCATCATAAAAGTGAATCTTTTAATGTCTTGTAATCTTTCAACTATACATCAAATGTACCTATAAAGGCAATAGTTCCAATTGGATGTATTTTTATGAGGTTTGAACCTTTCAAATTTCATTTTACTCCTACTACTTTTCTTAAGAACCATTCTCTTATAAGTATATATTGAAAAAAACAATTTGTTCAATAATCCTGTAAGATTATATCCAACCTTTTGGATATCTTATAACCTTTTATTACCCATTTTAGTTCTAAACTTAATAGATAATACACGCTTTAACTAAACATTACATCCTTAAATTATTAACTTTGACTCTTTCAAAGACTTAGCAATTCATTTCCAATATGAAATTTTACTAATTGATTCAATTAGAACTATTGAAGGTAAGTCATTATACTAGACATCGTTATAGAATAAATAATATTGTATCATACAATATCTTATATTATATTATCCTCCTTACTTAAATCCATACTTTTTTGAATTTAGTTATGAAGGTATTCACTAAAGAATCTCATTCCCTATAGATAATGAAAAATTTAAAACTTACCACAACGATCTCATTGAAGTGTTTCAGCATTCTCAATGCTTAATTTCTACTTAGATTTAAACAATTTGAACCTTTCAAAATCTTAAATCATTATTTCATCTAATATATATGACTATATCTCACAAAGTCATTAGTAATCTAATGAAATATAAATATCATCCTTTTATGAATCGTTATTTCATCCAATACATCACATGTATAAATTAAACAATTCAATACTATCATCATCCTTTCACCAAAGGATGATTTGGTTATTCTTTAACTTGACAAGTTTCACACAATTCATAATTAAAATGATATGTATATATTTGTATGTAACTTTATAATTTTCATTATGTTGATTTAACCAACATGGCATAAAAGGATAGACTCGGTTATCCAACTTTTTACTCTTGCAACATATGTTAAGCATAAGGCTCCTTTGATCCTATACATACAATTTATTTGTATAAAATTAAATCAACTACTTTTACTCAAAAATTCATTTCTTATCATGCCTTGAACACTATAATAATGTTGAATCTAAATCCATTATCAATTACTTATAAGCATGAACTAGAAATACAGGTGATGTCTATCATATCTCATATAAGCAAGAAAATTCATGCAATCATTTTTCTTCTTATTAAAACTATTATCATATTATAGAAAATGCCTTTAATTGATGTCCACATTTATGCTTTTAGTACGATAAATTAAGTGTAACAATTCTAACAAGGTACTATACCTTTTAGCTCTACTTTATACAACCTCTTGCATCTTGCTATTATGGTGTTGACATGTATCTTACATATTGTCATCAAAGTTTATGAGACTTTAGTCAACTCAAAATGTCATTACATTTTGTCATTATATGATTTTTACATATCTTTAAAACTTTGTCAGCGAACCCTCAACAGGGATTATAGCAAAATTGCATAACGACATACAATTTTTCTTTTCTAAATTTGAGAACTCTTCTCAAGTAGAATCCTATGCCTAAGAAATTGGGTTCACTAACTTAGTATCAACTATACTAAACAATGTAAATTTTACTCAGAACAAATATAAATGTAAAAAAGCAAATAATTAATTATATGCCATGACTATCAAATAAGATTAGGAGTTTAGTCTTGCATTTGGTTACTCCCATTATTTTATTTGAAATAATAGCCTTCATTACTATTCGAAAAGATATTTTAATTTTTATAGTGGGCTAGAATCTCATTCAAATATAGTTGATCTTGAGTTTGCTCAACAAACCAACTAAACTTAAATTAGGTAGATAACAACTTTATCAATCACATCTCATGTGACTCCTAGATCCGTTAGGTGACAACTCTTACCAAACATATCTTATATGTTATTCATAACCTTGTTTCTAAATTCACGTGATTATGAGTTTGCTAATCCAAATCAAACAAATTTAGTTAAGTAGACTCACTGTCATAAGACTAAACATATTCAGGTTAAAGCAATCTTGAGCTTGTTCAACAAGCCTATAATAAACAGAACTCTAGTTTATTCTTATAACAATGGAAGGCAACAATTACGTTTTCAACGTGTACTCAATATTTTAATGAGAGATTTAATTTTGTTTGTCTCATTAAATACAAAATTGCATATAAAATATCACACATATAAAATATTCAATTTAACATGCATCCAATAAATATATATCAACTATATAAATAAAGTATGCAACTCAGGCACTCATAATATTTCTAACTTAATGAAGGTTTTTGAGAAAGCCTAGGGAGAAATTGGACTAGATATAAATGAGTCCATATACAACTAGGATATCATATCTCAACTTAAAACTTTAAAGCACTAGCTTATAAGTCCTATCTTTGTATATAATTCACTTTATCCACATGTCTCTTTCCAATGTAGGATGACTCCACTTATGAATTTCCAACATTTCTCCCTCACAAATGAATCTATTCATATCAGATTACTTTCCTCTCAAAACATAGTTAGTGCGAAGCCATTGGAGTCATTTTGACCCAAATCCATGAATATTTATTCATCAAACTTCGCCAACCTGGCTCTGATATCGATGAAGGTTTTTCAGGTAGTCTAGGCAAAAATTGGACTAGAAACAAATGAGCCCATATACAACTAAGACATCATATCTCAATCCAAAACTTTAATGCAATGGGTTATGAGTCCTATCTTTGTATATAACTCACATTATCCACATGTCTCTTTCCGATGTAGGATGACTCCACTTGTAAATTTCCAATATTTCTCCCTCACAAATGGATCTATTCATATTATATTAGTTTCCTCGCAAAACATAGCTAATGCGAAGCCATTGGAGTCATTCTGAACCAAATTCATGAATCTCTATTCATCAAACTTCGTCAACCTGGCTCTGATATCGATGAAGGTTTTTCAGGTAGCAATGAGTTATGAGTCCTATCTTTATATATAACTCACTTTATCCATATGTTTCTTTCCGATGTGGGATGACTTCAGTGTAAATTTCCAACACCATTATGATCATTTTGCCTTTTACGAATTCCACCAAAACTCCTTGTGGTTTAAAAATATCATAGAAACATTTATATATTTTATGAAAAGTCCTAAATACACCTTATACATTTTCTCTCTCCTTTAAATGTTACGGAGATGACATATATTTGGTATGTAACAATATCACATTAGCGTAATGAGTCCCACTTTGTGAATAAAATAGTAAAACAAAAAAATAGTCATAAACTACTTATAAGGATAGCAATTTTTGACTCATAGACTTAAATTTAATTATTTTTGATGAGCTTGACAAATGGACTCAAGATTCAATTATTCTAAACAAAACAACAATATTTTATTTAGAAAAATTAGGCCTTAAGTAGGCCTAGATCTAGGTAGCTCAAGCTTGAACTTAATTAAATAAATTACATTATATTATATTTTAAAATTTAAAAAATTATTTAAAAAATTAGCGGGGCTTACTCATCATCATCCCCACCCACTTTGACTGTTTTTTTTTTTTTTGTGTCTTTTACGGCAAACTTGTAATTTTGAGTGTCAGTGTATCCTAGAAAGGTAGAAGGGGGTGAAATTTAGTTTGGGATAAAAAGATGTTTAGGGGAAGTAAGTTTCGAGTAGAGTTTATTATTTTATTCATAAAAATGAGACTCATTACACCGATGAGGAGGCTTTGCTACATATCAGATATCAAAATAATTTATTCTAGACTTTTAACAAAATATAAAGAGCTACCATAAAATTTTTAAAACACAAAAGGGTGTTGGTGAAATCCATAAAATTGCAGGAAATTTGGTCTTTTATCCTAATTTATAATACTTAACCTTATACTTATTGTTCAACAACTACTTTAGAATAATTGATATTTATTTATTTATTTTATCTTAAAACAATAGAATTTTAAAATTAAAAATTTATAATACGTCATTTGAATTTAAAAAATGAGATTTAAAGAACTAAAACAGAATTTAAATTATTAAACTATTGACTGCACTTTAACTAGACCCAACGTGGTCTAATTCAATTACAATAAGTTAATTGATTCGTTAATTATGGGTAACGGTACCCTTTTCCTTTTCTTATATTAGTCATGTGACAAAGCCTTAAATGTTACAATTAGTTTCACCAAACAAATTTTCATCATTATGTCAAATCTTATGTTTAGAAATTTCCATCTATCTAATCTAAAGAGGCATTTGAATTATGGAAATAACAAATCATCCATAAAAAGAAAATTTCTCAATATATTCTGTGTGTCATAGTTCAACATTTTGTTTCTATAGCTAGACTCAACAATCAATAACAGCGGATGTTACACACGTACTTCACAAATTCTAATACTAGGAGAGCGGCCTCGCCACTTGGAGTTCTAGTGGAGCTACATTTGCCTTTCAAAAGGCCAGTTGGCAGCACAAAATCGCCCCAGGCAGAAATGGAAGCCAAAAGTCGGCCTGTAAAATTTTATTGTATTCTTGTTGCTTCCTTCTTCCCGTCCTTTTATCTCTTTCGGTAGCGTCAATTGTTTCAAGAAAGTAGAATGTTATCTTTGCTATCGTGCATCTTCATGGAGTGGGCGCTCACAATTACATTTAAGGCAGACCGCATTCCTTCGGTAGTTTAAGAAATCGCACCTGGAGATGGAGAATCAAGAAATAGTACAATGCTTTAAGACATTTTATTACAGGGAACCCATTGAGTGATATATATATGAAAGAAAAAGATACTAACGATGGGCATTCCCACTCTCCAGGATTCAGTTGTCTCTTTGGCCGAGGATCATGGCAACGTAGACAGTTCTTTTTGCTAGCAAAATTCATAAATCCACACCTGCAACAATGAAACAGGTTGCGATAGATAAGTAAGTTTCTAAACACTGGAACTGAAGAAAATACGTGAAATCAGGGTCTAACATAATATATTCTATTTAATGATATAGATTCATGTGCATAAAGGTGCATACTGCTGAGCATACAGATTAAATAATGTTCTTTAACTTTCAACAAAAATTGATTACGTTGCTAGTTTCTTCTTGGCAAAACCATCCAGCCAAATTTGGTTATGATGTCTGATGCTTAACACTAATATGATGGTAAAGATAGCAACTTACCGCATGCAATTCCAATCTCCCTTTTTCATTTCTACATTAGTTATATCAACCCTTGGTCCCTCTGCTTTGCACTTTAGGCACCTTAAGTTTCTCCAAAAATTCATGAACTCACACCTACAATACAAATTAAAGCCTCGTGTTAGTGACTTCATAACAGAAAGTTGGACATCAATATATGAAAAATTTACTAATGTCAATAAAAAGCAACCCACTTGTGGCCAAAGAGTAACATAGACTTACTTAGGACATATCCAATCTCCTTTCTGCATTTCCATATTTGTGGTTCCAACACTTCTTGGTCCGCCTTCATTGCATTTAAGGCATCGTTTATTTCTAGCATAATTCAAAAAGTTGCATCTGTGGAAAAATTACAGGGATGTCAATCATAAAAATATTGTATCTACACAAGCAACAATAAGAGTGAAAACAAGTGACATAGGGACTGCAATAAAGGGAACAACAGGAGTGTATGTAATTCCTGCAGAGTGGTATCCTCTAGAACTGTGTCAATCCATGCAGATGAAAGTTATGAGAAATGAATTGAAGATTAACAGTGCATCAACTAAAAGTGTCAACAAAGTGAACATGACCCTTCCGAAAACCAAATTGAAGAAATTCTTTAATAGATTTGTGGCATCAAAAGAATGCCACAGATCTCATATCCTCACCAAACTGATAACAACATTGATATTGCAGTGACTAGAATATAAACTAGAAAGATATTTCCTTTAGATTATGTGGCAGCAACTCTAATATTCTCCATGCCAAATAAAAGAGAAGTCCTAAGGTCAACCTCTTGTCAATTTTAGAAAGATGGATTATCCCTTTTTCAGTTACAAGAACCACAAGTTCAAACTACATGCTATCATTCACAAGAATCTCACACATACAACTCAGAAACAAGTTGTTGATGAGGAATCAGAAACCTTAATATTTTCACGAATACCCACGTTACTCTCCTTCCCCAAAAACATCGTTTCTATCAATTAAAAAATTTCTTCTAAACAACACATTCATCTGCAAAGTTTACCCAACCAAATTTAAGATTCAAGTAGTCAATAATGAATATAAGAACCATTAAATATGTTGTGTTTGGTCATGCCTTTTTCTGAGGAGTTGAGGCATAAACTTGATTGAATTTAACAACTAACAAGACCAATCGGACATGCTCCCTAGAATATTTAGCTGCAACAATGCAACATAAATCATCAATAATTTGTTCCAGAGTTACTAGCGTCACTTTATGTTCATCTTGCATTGAATTTTATCTTTAAGGGCATATTAGTCTTTGTTTAGTTAATTAGACGATAGTGATTGCTAATATTCTAACGGTCAATATTTCATTTTAACTAAGCAACAGATTACGGATGCAACTTAAAAATACTGTCCTAAAATAGCTGTACTACATCAAACTAGCATTCTAGTCATTGAAATAAAACAGTTGATAGCCTATTTCAAAAGGACTTTGTTGATTAGAATAATAGTATCACTGCCCTCAGCATTGTATCCAACAATACACCAAAGATTTAGGCATTACTTGCAATTGGAACTCAAGAGAGCCTATACCTTGATGCTTTATAATAAACATCAAACAAGTGCCAGATGCCTCATGCCAAATTTTGAATCTTGACATGGTGTCCAATTATCCATTTCACTTTAACAAGTCCCTCTGCTGTTAGATCCATAACCTTGAGTCACGTGTGCAGAGACCTGTCCTATGAAACAAGTGTCATATATTCTACCTCAATCAATGGATTCCGTAATTTTTAAGGACATAAAAGTGCCTACAAAATTTTCCAGCAGTATCATCTATTTCAGGTCTTAGACATGACTAATATCTAGCTTGTTATTAATTAAATGCTAAGAAATGATTAAACTTAATTCTGGCAGAATATTCTAATATATAAAATGCATAATTTAAGACAGGAAAGGTTGCAATCATATAAAACTCATAACTAACATCTCTTAATCTAAGAACTACAGGATCTAATTCTCAACAACATTAACTTAGTTGATTTTTTCAGCACATAAATTCACGGTAAACTCATTACACATACGGCATACTGAACCAAACATCACAACTCAAGTGCTGAATGCTGGATTGAACTATATTGCCAAACTTTGAGAAATGAACATCAGCGTGCAACAACAAAAGATGTAATAGAAGTTCCAAGTCAAATTAAATTCTCTGTTTTCTTAACGTATACAAAAACAAAAGCAAGGGTTGTTGCCAATTATCACAATAATAAACCTTAATCAAAGGAAATACCACAACCCAAAAAGTTTTACAAACAAAATATTTATACTACTGCAAAATTCTGATTTAAAGCATTCTTGAACCAGGATAATTATATTAGTGCAGAAATAAGTACTCATCAAGCAACAATTATGTCCCTGATATTTTACATCATATCATCTTACTTTCATTCAACATAATTCGGTAATTGTCTACGTGGGTAACTACAAAGATGAAATGAACAAATCATTCATCTAGGCTTTTGGGTTTCTTCTAGTTTTAGCTCCTTGCACTAGTACTTCATATCTTTTCAATTTTCCCTTCCACTCTGTGGCCCATTTATATTTCTGGTATTAGACCATTTTGGCAATCCTTCTAGTCATCAAACTCAACAATAGATTACAAAAACAATAACTCAATGCAAGGTCTAGGGAGGTTCAGTGGTACGCAGTCTTACCCCTAACTAATAGAGAGATTGTTTTCGATAGACCCACTAAGGAAAAAAAATACATGTTAAAATAAATTATAGAGATATTAATTTCATGTCTGACTTACTTGGTACACATCCAGTCTCCTCTTTTCATTTCAACATTGCAAGAAAGACCAACATCCCTAGAACACTCTTGCTCCTTTTGAGGGATAACTTTACTAGCAGCCTTTGGTAGTGCTGGATCAGGAGCTGTTTCACTCAATTCAATCAACTGAGACAGCAATTTTCTGACAGCAGCATGAACAGATCCCCTACCAGGAGGCTTTGTTCCTCCTGAAAAAACAAGTGGTTCTAATGCATAGAATAACAATATGCGTACTATGTCCACAGTACGGGCACCTCCTTCACTTTCTTTTAGTATCACATAGGCCCTGTCACAGGAGCCCCGCAGATTGCAAGCACCACAAACCTGCAATCAATTATTCAGTTACATCACATGACAGTAATCAAGAGGCTAAAAGTATAAAATCTTTCTCAAGCATGGGAACCAAAATGTGAAAACAAAAACCAAACAGGAACTTCTAACTTTTCTTAACATTTATGGCATACATACTTCAGTAAATGGTCATTAGCATACCAATGATGAAATCTCATTGAAAAAGAAAAAGAAAAAACATACATTCCCTTCATCCAATCGCACATAAATTCTCAATCTTTTCGAAGAATTAACAGCCTTGCGCAACAGATTCGGGCATCCACACTCCACAATAGCTTGAATATCCGATGTAGACAATGATCTGAATCCACAAATAACGCAAAATAATTAGTTTGGTAAGATCGCGTAAACAAATTTTCCGATGCATACACAAATAAACAAATTGAACTACAAAGAAACGAATTTCCCAGTTTCTTAATGCCGTAAGTAACAGGAAAGTTTGTAACAGAAAATGACTTACTTGAAAACATCGTATCTATCACGGGCAAAGCTAAGGCAAGGATCCTTCAATTGATTCATGTCCAAGTAAATGTTGTCGTCACTGTTAAAAGTGTCATGCCCATCCCGTGTATTAACACCTTGTTTAACTGGATTTGGGGCAAAGTAGCCTCTCGTCTTCAATTTGTCGACGAAAGTCACCCACTCGGGCCATGGATGCGGCTGAAGGGAGTTAATGGGTTCTGTTTTGACGTCGGAAACAGCGTCGGCGACGGCGGAGGAACTGCAACGAAGAAAATGGAGGGGCGTTGAAGGGAAGGGCTTTGGGGAGAGGGAAGTAGTACAACGGAAGAGTGAGGGGCCAGATAGAAAGGGCCTTAAAGAAGACATTCTTTGAAGTTGGTCTTTAAATTTCTTGGAGCAGCTATGGATGCCGAATCTTAGTGGCCGCGATGTGGAGGGTTTTACAATTTACGGGACAATCATAAGGTTTTAGGACCGAAGAATTGAAGTCCGTCGCTTTCCAATCTTTCTTTATCCTGAGCTTTCTGATTAGTTGTGCTTTGCACCAATTTTCTTAACAAGTAATAAATTTTCAAAAAAATATTTAATAGTTATATTACTTTAAATATAATTAATTATAACATGTTTAATAATTACTTGTAACAATTTTATTACAGAATATTTATTTAATGTATGTGCTTCTATTTGTATTCTACTTATAGCAATTAATGATCAATAGTATTAAAAATATATATGAAATTAGTGAAATAATATATATAATAACATTATATAACTGAAAATTATTTTTACCAAGATTTGAATATGACATCCCTCATCTTTCATATTTATACAAAATAAATATTCGTAAAAGAATTGTTTTAAAAATATATCTATAAAATCAAGATATCATAATATTTTCTTATAATGCTAAATGAATATATATATTAAGATAAAATATATTTCTTTAAATAAATGCATTTACAAAATTGAAGCCAAATAAAGATATTCTAAATTGAAATCGACTTATATACCAATGAAAAATAATTTTACTTTTTATCTTGAAATATATAATAATATATCCAATTCATAATATAATATATTATATTTCTTGACTTTAAATTTATTTGAAATAAATTTAAAAATTGAAAAAATATATTAAATAAATGCACTAATTTAAGATATAATATGAATTTATTCTTTATCTTTTGATTATAAATAAATACAAAATAAACTCCATATAAATATATATTTTCTATATTAATACATTTGTAAAGTTGATACGTTAAATGAAAAATTCTGCTATATGTCATAAAAAAGAACATAACTTTTGTGAATCAAATAACATCCATAAAAAATTTGTTGCACTTTTTCTATGATAATCATATATGTAAATACAACTAGTTATAGTAAGTATTGATGTATATTAATAGTTTTATTTTCATATGCTATCACTATCTTACTTTTAAAATTTTTACCAACTTCTCCTTTAACATCTTTTTGAAAAATTGCATCATACAAGTCAATATTAATTACATTTTAACAATATATAATTAATAAAATATAGAACCACTAATAGTTGTCGAGTTATATGTATATGATATAAAAATTATATTATAATAATAATCTAATCTTTTAACTCCTTAATTGAAAAACATAAAATTTTGTATATTTTCTTTAATTGTAGATATGCAAACAGTACTTATAGATGTAAGAAAAGAAATTTAAGAATCATTAGAAAATACATTAACAATTGTTTTTTTAAGAACAATAATGTTTTCATTGAATGAAAAGGGATTACATGATAGAAATACAATGCTAGAAGCAATTACACCAAAGTTCTAGATGAGCTTGATATCATGAGGATAGAACATACAAGTTGTTGTCTGTCTAATTAAACAATAGGCTAATTGATTCTCCAGCTGGTGCTAATTTCGTGACTGATTTTATGCTTGTGATTACATAGGCTTAAGTGCAATCTGAATTGCTCACATATGAGAATGGATTGTAACATCCCATTTTTCTATAGTAAGGGTTAGAATCCTAGAATACTGTACATAAGAGACATCAATGAAAAAATTAAGAAATGCACTTCATGCTCATGCATAATGTGACATACATACATGTGAATTTGATTATTGCACACATTACAATGATTGTTCATGCACTCATTTGACATTTACCAAGTATAATTGATTTATAAATGTGATTATGATGTGAATTGTGGATTATATGTCTTCAAAATTGTTTTGGAAAGTATAAATAGTGATTAAAAAATTTTGGTGAAAATTTGAGAAATTTCTGATATTTATGAGTAATTTTGGACTAAAAAAAATGCCAAATGACAGAACAATTGACAAATAATAGTAGAAATAAATGTCAAATGACAGTAGAAATTATCGATAAGAGATATTAGGATTTAATGACAAGCGTCATTAAAATTGGGAGACAGTTGGATTAGAAATTGGAGAATAAATGGACTAGTTAGTAAAAGAGACCAAGTGAGAGCTACAAGATGGTGACACGTGGCAAGTGACAAGTGTCACTTGCCATGCCACACATCCATCCACGATATTTTTTTTCATTTGAAAGACTATCTTTTGTCTTTCATTTTCATTTGATGCTTTCTTCTTCTCTCTTCATTTTTGATCTTCACCGTCTCCATTTATTCTTCTTCATTTCCACGAAACCTTCAACTCTGACCATTGTGAACTTTGCCATCATCATTAAGTTGTTCCTCCAAGACCCTTGTTGTCTTCTTCAGTTGTCATTAAAAGACCACCCTTGTTGTCTTCGTCATTTGTCACTAAAAGACCTAACCCTACCACCTTTTAATAATGATGATTGTATGGTGTTGAGAAGCTAGGGTTAAGTGTTATTTGAAGATCTTGAAGTAAACAAGTAAGTATAAAACATTATTCTTCATGATTTGTGGCATGAAACATGTATGATAATGGTTAGTGATAGATTGATGAGTTAAATGGAGTTGATCATGTGCTATAACGTGAGTAAGGAAATGAGTGTATAAATGTCTTGCCTTTGTATATATAAGATGAGTAATGATTCATAAGTTCATGTAGTGATGCTTTTGAGTTAAAAATAATTATGAAGATGGTATAGAAAGAATGCGGAATTTTTATAAAGGGTTGATGGTTACATTTTCTGTTTTTGATGCATAATCATATGAATTTGTGGTAGTTATTGTTAAGGTAAACTAAAATACGTTTAAAGCTAAAGAAAAGGCTAAAGGAGTTTCTTGAAATGAGATGAATTAGAATGATAGTTTTGAAGTGAAGTTAATGTGATAATGGAGGAAAATATATGTGCAGAAAATATGATGAATGTGTATATATTTATATATTATGTTTTTGGTGTTTATGATCAATTATAGATTACGATTTGTTTAAGGATGATATTGAGCTTAAATGGACGTAAGAGTGAAAGGAAAATGATGATGAATTAAGCTAGAAGTGATAGACTAAGCATAACAGATGATAGATGTAACTTGTAGGAGTTGGAAGAGCTAGAAAATGGATGAAAATTGCTGGGATTTTTCAGATGGAAGCATCCCACGATCATGGGAATACCTAAAGAAGGTTGATAGTTTCTGTTATTGAAACCCACAATCGTAAGAAGTTGTCAACGATCGTGGGAATGCTTCAAACATGAAATGTGCTCCTTTTATCTGTGGGTTGAAGTAGCAATTCGTTAGGTACTTTCCTATGATACTTTTAGGCTTGAATGAAGCTTGAAATGAGCTAAGTTTGATGATAGAATAAATGATTAAATGAGTGATATGTTTAGAGTGATGATTGAGGATATAACTTAAAGAATGAATTGTTATACATCAAGTGTTAAAATTTGGAAAATTGGAGATGTTATAAGAATAAAAGTGATCCTATGAAGGCTAATGTGATTCAATTAAGATGAATGATGAGTACTAAGTAAATATGAATGATAAATTGGATATTTAGTGATCTTAAAATGTTAGAACAACCATAGTGAATGATTGAATGATGAGTTTAGAATAATCTTGTACAAATGAGGTATAAACCTAAATTCAAATTAGACATAAATGATCATAAGATATGAATTAAAGAAATATACCTAGAATAGTCAAATTGAGCATGCATTATACATTATATATATATATACATATGTGTACAATTGAATGTTTATGTGATTGTGCAATTAGTAATGTGTGTGCAATGTGTGTATTGTATGAAGTTGATACACATGATTGAAAGTCAGCATCCAAACGTTCCCGAATCATGGAAGCTAATGCTAATCTGAAGCGTGCTGTGAGTAAGCTAGATAGTCTCACATCGATTTATTTGGTTGTTTAAATTTTGTATTGAATTATTATGTGATGTGAATGTGTTGATTCTGAATATTGAATGTTCGAGTTGTTTGATGCATGAATATTATATTGGAAGTGCTCATTGTATGTGAATTTGACATAATAAGTGATACTCAACTTAATTGTTGAATGCCAAATCAAGGTCCAATGATAAATGTGAATGCGAATGTGTAAATTGAAGAAAAGTGACTGATAGAAATTATGAGATTTGATGCATTTCATTACATGAATGCATGATAAGATAAAGGTAGTTGTGACCGAAGTTGCTAGTGAAAAAGAGCTTAAAGCTCAGAAAGTACTAAGAGCCTCTGGCTCACTATGTATAATGAGCCCTATATCTCCAACGGATAAGGGACAATTATTAATGAGCCTGGTGTCCACAATGGATACGGGACAGTGAAAAAGGCACTCGGTCACAACAATGTAATAATTGAAAGTGAGTCTCATAAGCATTGCATATAGGTATAACAAATTCATCGAATACTTTATAGGTATAACAAATTCATCCCTAACTATTAACAAAAACACTGGTGCCTGACATTCTTCACCAACAGGAACACATTCACACACACAATGAACCACTAACAACTGAAATAAATGTAGATAACAAAAAGGAAATCAACCAAAACTGATCCAAACAAAGCTTCCCTAACAACAAGCAGAAAAATAAAAAACTAAGTGAAAAGGAGGAATAACTAACCACAATGGACAACTAACTGGAGAAAGAGACGACGACGATAGTGTATAACCAGAGAATAACAAGAGACAACAACAGCGAGATTGGAGAGAAAAAAGACACATCATTTTTAGACACCTTCGACAGATGGGGAGAGGGCTTCGACAGATGGGTTAAACGTGATAAGAAAACAACGTCGTTTGTGGTTGACTCACTCATACTATTATCACATGTAAGTGAATCTATTACTTATTTCATATAAATGATGATTTATATATATATAGTTATAGTTTGAAATGTCTTGATGCATGTTACTGCTTGTGCTAAGTTTTGGTAGGATATTCACAAATCAATATATATTACACATTAAATAAGCGATAGCTAAAATAAATTAGCACTGCAATGGGGACGATCATGCTCTTTGTTCTTTTCAAGCACGTCTTCTCTCCTCGTTATGTGATCTTTAACTCTAAACAAATATCACCCAAGTTGGATCATGTTAATTGATATATTTGTCTTATATTTTACAAATATTTTATAACAAATGTCTTAGGACTTACTTATTGTGATAAAAAAAATTAACATGCATAGTATTGGAACCATAATACTCCTCCTAAGAAAAAAAATTAACATGTGTAGTATTGAAATCAAAAGGTCTTGTGTTCGAATCCCCTATTTATACTATCTCGATCGAGCCTGTCATACAAGGCTTACTTAGTACAGAGTACTCAGTTAGCGTGATTTGTAGGCTATTGTGTCAATTTGGAAGTTTACTCAGTGCACATATAAAGAATAGCAATTGTAGGTTCCTCTGTATTTAAAAAAAAATGTCAAACACAAATAAATCGTTGCAAAAACCCTTCACTATGGGCATGTGGAATTGGATAGAAATTCTTCACTGGTGCTGCCAGAATACCTAAACGAAGGACGTGTACTGTGTAACATCCCCTCACCAATTGCTAGTGAACAGTGACATAAGCATGCATTTACATATGCACATGTATAGTAGATAAGTGAATGTTGCACATGAATTGTTTGTACATGCATACATGACTTTTCCCGGTTTTTGGAATGTGATT